>CM035411.1:111281527-111289027 GCA_020310875.1 Ceratopteris richardii
ACCTTTTGACCAAGTAGAAATTTTTCTCGTAGCCTATAAAATGAGCTCTTTCCAATACCATGAATTAAATACCATGCCTTGATACATACTTCTTTTGCATCAAACATGAAATTAAAACTCAAGCGCTGACTTGAGTTCACAAAGTTACCTTTGTACACCATACTCATGCAATCCAATACATATTTGCATCTATCTGAATAGCATTGTCCCCAAAAGTTTAATCTTGCATCCAGTATTTTAGCCCTACTAGCTACTTGACAACATCTCTGTTCACAACAATCATGCATTGAAACCATCTGAATTCTCTCAAATGAGCATCTCTTATTAGGAGCCAATGTAGTACTTTTTCTAACCTTGTGGATGTAACTTCTTTTTTTTTTGTTCACTTCAAAATATCCACAGTTACTATTTTCCATATGAAAATCCTCTTGTTGATCTGATTCCATTCGAAGAGGAGAAACAACTTGTATATCATTAAAACAATCTTGAATATCAATTGCATGAGAATAATTCTTATCAACATCTACATCCTCAATACCATTGCAATTATCATCATCGATGTTGTATGATGACGTAAAGCAAAAATTTGGATTCTCTCCAGCTTCAAGATCCACATCCTCAATACCATTGCAATGATCATCTTCACTGTCATACAGTGAGTTAAAGCCTAATTTTTGTATCATAGGCTCACCATCTTCTGTAATGATTTGGAGTATAGGCCAACTGACCAATTTCAAAGTTGAATCCAAAGTTGATGCATCCACAGTTTCATCCATAATAACACCTAGGCAACTTTCTCCCAACTCTTTGCAATTTATAGCATCCCATGGATTTACCAATAAAACAATAGCAGTTGCAAATCTTTCATGCTTTTCATGATCCAACAAGATGACTCTCTTTCCTTTCCACTTTTCTCTTTCTTCAAGTTGACTAGATATAGTTTGCTTTGTTGCCATCTTGATTTTGCCTGTAAAGAATAAATGAGAAATTAACAATGCTATTCAATTTATCATTCTTTCAATAATTATTGTAAAAATAATCAATTGAATTAAAACTAGATACAAACATCATTTCCAGAAAAAATAATCCATATTTGCATATACAGACATTCACTAATTGAACTTAACTTTGAGTCTAGTCAAAAATCAAGGAAACTACAAGAATAAAAATCTCTAACTTCATTTTGATGCTAGCATGTTAAGAGGCACTCAAACCATCCCTGAAATGATATTATGTATGTCTTTGTACGTGTGTATTTTAGTTGTACAATACTATCATGTTTGGCTCACTTAATTTTGAGATTCTTCTATTATACATCGAATAGAGGCTCAAACTTAAGTTCGAGCCTTTCAAACTGCACATTGAATGGAGCTTCAAACTTGAGTTTGAGCCAATCAAGAAAACTACAAGAATAAAAAACTCTAACTTCATTTTGATGCTAGCATGTTAAGAGGCACTCAAACCATCCTTGAAATGATATTATGTATGTCTTTGTATGTGTGTATTTTAGTTGTACAATACTATCATGTTTGACTCACTTAATTTCGAGCCTCATTTATAACTAAACAAATTGAGACTTGACATGATTCAAAGCAGTTCGAGCCTCATATTATGTGACACAACATAAAATTCATGGACCGACTCTGCGTTCAACAGACATTCAATTTTAAACTCCAACTTGAATCGACATCCAAACCTAAGCTTCACCTTCAGTTAGTTCTTTTGGATGTAAGAGAGTATTCAACGTAATAGTAGGCTCAAACTTAAGTTCGAGCGTCTTTTATTAAAATTTCAAAATAGAGGCTCGAACTTAAGTTCGAGCCTCATTTGTAACTAAAAAAATTGAGACTTGACATGATTCAAAGCAGTCCGAGCCTCATTTATGTGACACAACATAAAATTCATGGGCTCGAACTTAAGTTCGAGTCTCATATCACGTGAAGACTCAAACTTGATATGATTCTAAAGGTGCGAATTTAAGTTCGAGCCTCTTAGCTCTTTTGGATTCATGAATTAAGAGGCTCGAACTTAACTTCTAACAACTTTTGGAAAAGCTGAAAAAGTCTGAGCTTCATAACTCAGCTCATATGATTCAGAGGCTTAGCTTTTGTAGATGCAAGAAGATTTTGAGTTAAAAATATTAGTGTTTTTACCAGAAAACTTGAGAGGCTCGAACTTAAGTTGAAGCTTGTTTTTGCCGGAAAACTTGAGAGGCTCGAACTTAAGTTGGAGCCTCATATCATATGAGCCAACAATCTTAAACTTGATATGACTCACGGGCTCGAACTTGAGTTCGAATCTATAAGTCCTTTTGGATCCAATGTTGTGTTGAACTTAACATGCTCGAACTTAAGTTTTAGCCTTTCTCAATCTTAGTTGAATAAAGATTGGAACTTAAGTTCAACCTCTTCGATTCCAAGGTCAATAGAATCTTAAACTCCAACTTGAATCAATATCCAAACTTAAGTTCACCTTCACTGACTTGAAGTTGAATAGAGGTTTCCATCTCACTCTTAGTTGAATAAAGACTGGAACTTAAGTTCAGCCTCTTCGATTCCAAGGTCAATAGAATTTTAAACTCCAACTTGAATCAATATCCAAACTTAAGTTCACCTTCACTGACTTGAAGTTGAATAGAGGTTTCCACTATAAATTTGAACTTATTGTGAAAAAGTTAAATAGAGGCTCAAACTTAAGTGCGACTTCAAATTGTATATGAGAGGCTCGAACTTATCAAGAGGCTCCAAATTGAATACAAGCTCAAACTCTCTCTATCCAAGTTGAAATGAAATTCAAACTGAAGTTCATAGTTTGAATTTCAACCCAAATCAGATCTCTATCCAAGTTGAAATGAAATTCAAACTGAAGTTCATAGTTTGAATTTCAATCCTATCTTATTTACAAACTTAAGTTTGGGTTTCTCAAGTTTTCTGAAGTTCATATCATGTGATCCAACAATCCTGAACTTGATATGGTTGGAAAAAGCTGAGAGGCTCAAACTGCTCTTTGTTCTTTTGCACATAACACACAACAATCCCAAACTTGATATGACTGGAAAAGCTCAGAGGCTCGAACTTAAGTTCGAGCCTCTTTGTTCTTTTCCTCATATCATGTGACCAAACAATACTAAACTTGATATGGTTGGAAAAGCTCAAAGGCTCGAACTTAATTCTTTTGCACATAAGACACAATAATCCTAAACTTGATATGGCTGGAAAAGGTGAGGCTCATATCATGTGATCCAACAAATCCTGAACTTGATATGGTTGGAAAAGCTCAGAGGCTTGAACTTAAGTTCAGGTCTCTTTGTTCTTTTGCACATAAGACACAACAATCCTAAACTTGATATGGTTGGAAAAGCTGAGAGGCTCGAACTTTGGTTTGAGCCTCTTTGTTCTTATGCTCATGTGATCCAACAATTTTAAACTTGATATGGTTGGAGAAGCTGAGAGGCTCTAACTCCTCTTTGTTCTTTTGCTCATATCATGTGACCAAACAATCCTAAACTTGATATGGTTGGAAAAGCTCAGAGGCTCGAACTTAAGTTCGATCCTCTTTGTTCTTTTGCACATAAGACACAACAATCCTAAACTTGATATGGCTGGAAAAGCTAAGGCTCATATCATTGGATCCAACAAATCCTGAACTTGCTATGGTTGGAAAAGCTCAGAGGCTCGAACTTAAGTTCGAGTCTCTTTGTTCTTTTGCACATAAGACACAACAATCCTAAACTTGATATGGTTGGAGAAGCTTAGAGGCTCGAAATTAAGTTTGAGCCTCTTTGTTCTTTTGCTCATATTATGTGATCCAACAATTCTAAACTTGATATGGTTGGAAAAGCTCAGAGGCTCTAACTCCTCTTTGTTCTTTTGCTCATATCATGTGACCAAAAAATCCTAAACTTGATATGGTTGGAAAAGCTCTTTGTTCTTTTGCTCGTATCATGTGATCCAACAATTCTAAATTTGATATGGTTGGAAAAGCTCAGAGGCTCGAACTTAAGTTCGTCCTCTTTGTTCTTTTGCACATAAGACACAACAATCCTAAACTTGATATGGTTGGAAAAGCTGAGGCTCATATCATGTGATCCAACAATCCTAAACTTGATATGGTTGGAAAACCTCAGAGGCTCGAACTTAAGTTCGAGCCTCTTTGTTCTTTTGCACATAAGACACAACAATCCTAAACTTGATATGGCTGGAAAAGCTGAAGCTCATATCATGTGATCCAACAAATCCTAAACTTGATATGGTTGGAGAAGTTCAAAGGCTCGAACTTAAGTTCGAGCCTCTTTGTTCTTTTGCACATAAGACACAACAATCCTAAACTTGATATTGTTGGAAAAGTTGAAGCTCATATCATGTGATCCAACAATCCTAAACTTGATATGGTTGGAAAAAGCTCAAAGGCTCGAACTTAAGTTCGATCCTCTTTGTTCTTTTGCACATAAGACACAACAATCCTAAACTTGATATGGCTCGAAAAGCTGAGGCTCATATCACGTGATCCAACAATCCTAAACTTGATATGGTTGGAAAAGCTCAGAGGCTCGAACTTAAGTTTGAGCCTCTTTGTTCTTTTGCACATAAGACACAACAATCCTAAACTTGATATGGTTGGAAAAGCTGAGAGGCTCGAAATTTGATATGGTTGGAAAAGTTCAAAGGCTCGAACTTAACTTCGAGCCTCTTTGTTCTTTTGCTCATATCATGTGATCCAACAATTCTAAACTTGATATGGTTGGAGAAGCTCAGAGGCTCTAACTCCTCTTTGTTCTTTTGCTCATATCATGTGACCAAAAATCCTAAACTTGATATGGTTGGAAAAGCTCTTTGTTCCTTTGCTCATATCATGTGATCCAACAATTCTAAACTTGATATGGTTGGAAAAGCTCAGAGGCTCGAACTTAAGTTCGATCCTCTTTGTTCTTTTGCACATAAAACACAACAATCCTAAACTTGATATGGCTGGAAAAGTTGAGGCTCATATCATGTGATCCAACAATCTTAAACTTGATATGGTTGGAAAACCTCAGAGGCTCGAACTTAAGTTCGAGCCTCTTTGTTCTTTTGCACATAAGACACAACAATCCTAAACTTGATATGGCTGGAAGAGCTAAAGCTCATATCATGTGATCCAACAATCCTAAACTTGATATGGTTGGAAAACCTCAGAGGCTCGAATTTAAGTTCGAGCCTCTTTGTTCTTTTGCACATAAGACACAACAATCCTAAACTTGATATGGCTGGAAGAGCTAAAGCTCATATCATGTGATCCAACAAATCCTGAACTTGATATGGTTGGAAAAGTTCAAAGGCTCTCTTTGTTCTTTTGCACATAAGACACAACAATCCTAAACTTGCTATTGTTTGAAAAGCTGAAGCTCATATCATGTGATCCAACAATCCTAAACTTGATATGGTTGGAAAAGCTCAGAGGCTCGAACTTAAGTTCGAGCCTCGTTGTTCTTTTGCACATAACACACAACAATCCTAAACTTGATATCGCTGGAAAAGCTTAAGCTCATATCATGTGATCCAACAAATCCTGAACTTGATATGGTTGGAAAAGTTCAAAGGCTCGAACTTAAGTTCGAGCCTCTTTGTTCTTTTGCGCATAAGACACAACAATCCTAAACTTGATATGGTTGGAAAAGCTAAGAGGCTCGAACTTTGATATGGTTGAAAAAGTTCAAAGGCTCGAACTTAAGTTCGAGCCTCTTTGTTCTTTTGCTTATATCATGTGATCCAACAATTCTAAACTTGATATGGTTGGAAAAGCTCAGAGGCTCTAACTCCTCTTTGTTCTTTTGCTCATATCATGTGACCAAAAATCCTAAACTTGATATGGTTCGAAAAGCTCTTTGTTCTTTTGCTCATATCAGGTGATCCAACAATTCTAAACTTGATATGGTTGGAAAAGCTCAAAGGCTCGATCTTAAGTTCGAGCCTCTTTGTTCTTTTGCACATAAGACACAACAATCCTAAACTTGATATTGTTGGAAAAGCTGAAGCTCATATCATGTGATCCAACAATCCTAAACTTGATATGGTTGGAAAAGCTCAGAGGCTCGAACTTAAGTTCGATCCTCTTTGTTCTTTTGCACATAAGACACAACAATCCTAAACTTGATATGGCTGGAAAAGCTGAGGCTCATATCATGTGATCCAACAATCCTAAACTTGATATGCTTGGGAAAGCTCAGAGGCTCAAACTTAAGTTCGAGCTTCTTTGTTCTTTTGCACATAAGACACAACAATCCTAAACTTGATATGGCTAGAAAAGCTTAATCTCATATCATGTGATCCAACAAATCCTGAACTTGATATGGTTGGAAAAGTTCAAAGGCTCGAACTTAAGTTCGAGCCTCTTTGTTCTTTTGCTCATATCATGTGATCCAACAATTTTAAACTTAATATGGTTGGAAAAGCTCAGAGGCTCTAACTCCTCTTTGTTCTTTTGCTCATATCATGTGACCAAAAAATCCTAAACTTGATATGGTGGGAAAAGCTCTTTGTTTCTTTTACTCATATCATGTGATCCAACAATTCTAAACTTGATATGGTTGGAAAAGCTCAGAGGCTCGAACTTAAGTTCGATCCTCTTTGTTCTTTTGCACATAAGACACAAGAATCCTAAACTTGATATGGCTGGAAAAGCTGAGGCTCATATCATGTGAGGCTCATATCATGTGATCCAACAATCCTAAACTTGATATGGTTGGAAAACCTCAGAGGCTCGAGCTTAAGTTCGAGCCTCTTTGTTCTTTTGCACATAAGACACAACAATCCTAAACTTGGGGGCTTGAAAAGCTGAAGCTCATATCATGTGATCCAACAAATCCTGAATTTGATATGGTTGGAAAAGTTCAAAGGCTCGAACTTAAGTTCGAGCCTCTTTGTTCTTTTGCACATAAGACACAACAATCCTAAACTTGCTATTGTTGGAAAAGCTGAAGCTCATATCATGTGATTTAACAATCCTAAACTTGATATGGTTGGAAAAGCTAAGAAGCTCGAACTTAAGTTCGAGCCTCTTTGTTCTTTTGCATATAAGACACAACAATCCTAAACTTGATATGGCTGGAAAAGCTGAGGCTCATATCATGTGATCCAACAATCCTAAACTTGATATGGTTGGAAAAGCTCAGAGGCTCGAATTTAAGTTTGATCCTGTTTGTTCTTTTGCACATAAGACAGAACAATCCTAAACTTGATATGGCTGGAAAAGCTGAGGCTCATATCATGTGATCCAACAATCCTAAACTTGATATGGTTGGAAAAGCTCAGAGGCTCAAACTTAAGTTTGAGCTTCTTTGTTCTTTTGCACATAAGACACAACAATCCTAAACTTGATATGGCTGGAAAAGCTTAATCTCATATCATGTGATCCAACAAATCCTGAACTTGATATGGTTGGAAAAGTTTAAAGGCTCGAACTTAAGTTCGAGCCTCATTGTTCTTTTGCTCATATCATGTGATCCAACAATTCTAAACTTAA
>CM035411.1:111301527-111489027 GCA_020310875.1 Ceratopteris richardii
AAAGAAGTTTCAATCACTCATTTTATGTATAAAAATATTTGATGTCATTTTAGTTGTCCTATTCAGTTTGTCTTATATCAAGGAGTTCATGTTATGAATACTATAATTGAGGAACTCACTAGAATCCATTTGATTTTCATAGACATTCTACCATTTACTACCTTCAGACAAATGGGCAAGCAAAATCAACTAATAAGATTCTGATGAGAACTCTTCAGCGATTCAACGATAAGCATAAGAAGGATTTGGGATAGTAGGTTATATTCATTTTTATGGTTGTTGAAGAGTGCATATTGAATTGCAACAAGAACCACTCCATTTAAGATGGCTTATTGTATTCTCGCTATGGTCCGCAAAGTATGGTTTGGGTGAAATCTCAACAAAGCAAGAGAGGAACATGTAGTTGCTTGAAGTACAAGAACAAAGACTATAGGTGTCCTGTACTACAAATGTAATTCAAAGATGGGCATGGCTACAAAGAAAAATTAAAAATAAGAAAAATATTTTTTTGGGAAAAAGATCACGTATTTTTATTATTTAAAGATGGGGAAGAGAACAGGAAAACTAAAGCTTAGGTATATAGGCCCATTTTAGATTGCTAAACAGATGGGACCTACTATAGACCTACTTTTTGATAGTGATGGTAGAATTTTTGTTAAACTAGTTAACGGATTCAGATTGGAACATTATCATTTTGGGACTACATGATTAAAGAACTACAACCAAGTAATCATGATATTACTTTACATAGGATTTTGGTTGAGGAGAAACAGTTTGTAGAGAATGCTTTGTTTTATAAAATATGGTAAGATAGTTCGATATTGCAAAATAGAATGGTTTGACTATTAAAGTGAATGATGCATTAAGCTCTCATGGAGTGAGAAAGGCCCGTATAATACTACATGAGGAAGATAGGAAGCATTCAATAAAAAAAGGGAAACCAAATAATATTGACTATAAAATCTTACTAAATGATAATTTAATCACAAAAATTGCAACTCTAAGTTCATTGCACAAATGGTCAATCATGAACTAACGACAATGTTGTCTCACATGAGGTGGAATACTCCCATCCATTTCTATGATAATTTATAATTTGACCTTTGAGTATGTGAATTATAAGTCCAACACGAACTATTCATGTCATTTAAGAAAGCTTTTGACTATTAAAATTCAAATGCCATGCAAGTTCTTACAATATAAGGATTACAATAATGCACAAATTTTACACCCAGCTAAGGCACGCTGCTTAGAAGTTTCTATGGCATTTTTGATGAGGAAGCAATAACACACCTCAAGTAAGATTCCAAATACATCTTCCTATTTAAATTCCAGCATGATATGGGGAAGATTAATCTACCAATGATGCAATGGTTGCAACAGATCAAACTACTTAAATTTTTAGAGTTAGCTTGGAATCCCTAGTGAGAGTGCAAAAGTTTGGAAGCTATTACACATAATATTCAGGTGAATGAGGGAAAGTTTTATGATACATTCTAATTAACGAGGGAATCAATTTATGAGGCTTTTTGGTTCTCAGATGCTGCATTCGACAAAGCGTAAGACACAATAATGAGCAGAGATTTCGGAGCACCGATGAATGAAAGGGGATATTGCATGGTTTCCCTTATTCAGGATTCCGTACCTAAAAGTCAGATTCATTGGGTACTAGAGTAGATTTTCAATATAGTGAAATGAGATTATGTAACTAGAGAAAACTATTCAATGTTCATTTTTGTGGACTCTAAACTTAAACTGGACATGAGATACGTTGTTCATGTCACTCAAACCTGAATTATATGGTAAGCATGAAAGGGACAAAGCCACTAAGATGGCTTCATATATCTACATTCTCTACTAACATGCAGTAAGCAATAATGTCTTGCAAAAACTTTCATTGCCAGCACAAAAGGACATTCAACATCTTCAATCGCTTAAATATAAAAAGTTAACTGCCCATTCAAACATCAAAGGAGCTCGAAGAAATGAGGTAGTTTTGGAAGCAACACCATTTGTTGTACTACTAGAGTTTCAACCACTGATTTTGGAAAAGATGAAGTTGTAGATTATTTCAATTTAACATATGTTTCTATTAAAAGCAAGCTTAGGACCCGGCATACAAAGCATTTGTTTTTCAATCTACACTTGTGAATGAAGCAGCAAGATGGCTTACTGAATACGATATTAATCATTTCGGTACTTATGAAGCAGTACGAGACGCTTTTTTGCAGCGATTCAGGCTGAAAAAGAATCCTGCAGAGATCTTTGATTATCTACAGAACAACAGACAGAAACCAAATCAAACTGTACAAGAGTATGCTACCCTTTTCAGAACACATTTAAGACAGTTACCCCAGGCTCATACTAATTTACCAGACGATGTTATTACACAGTGGTTTATCAATGGCTTACTTCCTCAACTTAGGCAAATCATGATTATAAGATGTGTAGGAGCCATGACCCTCGATGCAGTGATCGCAATGACCCTTCAGCTGGAAAACAAAGTTGGTGGATTTTCAGAGGATTTGGAATGGATAAAAACAAACAAACATGTGGCTGAAGATATAACTAAGCAAGTATATTGCACCACATGCAAGAATTCAGGACATACTAGTGCCCAGTGTGCGTTAAATCAGACCTATTGCGCCATCTGTAACATTGTTGGACATACCACTGAGAATTGTGCATACAATGCCAGAAGACAAGGAACAGCAACAGTTAATGCAATTATTCAGGAACAAGGGCAGCTAACCAATCAATATGTACCCCCACATTTGAGAAACAATCAACAACAAGGTTATCGACATTATCGAGGACAGAGGAACAATAACTATAATACACCGCGCTGGCAGAATGGACCACCACCGGAAAATCATAATTTACCACCACCACGATGTCATTTCTGTGGACAATTGGGCCATATTAGAAGATTCTGTAGAGATGCAGCGGAATATGACCAAAGGAAAAAGGAACGTCAAAACCCAATGGCCAATGTGGTAACAATCACACCTGTAGAGACGCAGTCAGCAGCAGTTCAAACTCGTTCCGATAAACAATTGCAACCAGCAACAGAATTATTTGAACCAGGGATACGTGAACAACACAGAATGTATAATAAAGCTAGTCAATGGACCACCGTAGAACCACCTGTTTTTCCAGAACCTACTCCAGTAATCCAGTCCCCGGATACGACACAAGCTCGTGCTGACAATACAGAAGCAGGTACATCATCTGCAGCAGAATTACCATCTTCAGACCAAGCTACATCTTCAACAGTTAAGGAAAATGCAAATCAATTGCAACCAGCATGGGATATATTGTCAAAAGCATCCATCACACTACCTTTCGGGCAATTACTGGCATTAGTACCAGGAATACGCCAACAATTTCAACAGCAGTTTACTACAAAATCTGCTTGCATTCCGGCTACCGCAATAGTACAACCAGAGCCAGACTCTACGGTAGATCACTCAGTTCCTCTGATTACGGTATGGTTTAATAAACATCAAATCACACAAGTTTTAATTGATGGGGGGTCTGGCGTGAATATTGCCACTGCGTCACTTTGTAAGAAGTTGGGATGGACTAAGATAGAACCAGTTCAATTCTTTGTTAGGATGGCTGATCAATCTAGAGTTCATCCAGTAGGACTTGTCCGAGATATACCCATAACTTTGCAAGACACAACATTCAAGATGACCTTCGTTGTTCTAGATTTGCCGAAATCCACCCTAGATTACAATCTACTTTTCGGCCGTCCTTGGTTGAAACAAGCCAAGGTAATTCAAGACTGGTCAGCCCAGGAACTTACGTTCAAAGATAAAAATCGCAAATGTGTTGTAAAGTTAGACGCGATACAACCCTGTGAGTTACATGCTCGACCATATTTTGCCGAACCAGTCCATATGTGATTACAGTCTGTTGTAGATACCTGGAATGCTTCAGTATGTACAGTAATACCCATTGCCGAAGAAACTAAGGAGGAAGATACCATTTCGATTCACGATAATGAACTACAGCAACTTCTCGAACCATCAGCTAATACAGAGAAATATCAACAATTTTATGTTCCAGAAGACCAGTTAATTACTTATAATCTTGGAGATGAAGATCACCCTCGTCCTGTAAAGATAAAGCAAAACTTACCGGAAGCATTTCAAGCAGATTTAATTCAGTTACTCCAAGAATTTACTGACGTCTTTGCATGGGATTACAAAGACATGAAGGGCTTGGATCCTCGTATTTATCAACACAGAGTTATGCTAAAACCAGAAGCGAAACCGATAAAGCAAACCAGCTACCGGATGAACCCACATTATGCATCACAGGTAAAGGCTGAACTTGATAGGTTATTAAAAGTTGGATTCATAGTACCAATAGAACATGCGGAATGGATTTCACCGATTGTGATTGTACCGAAGAAAAATAAGCAATTGAGAATTTGCGTAGACTATCGGAAATTAAATGCTGCAACAGTACCGGATCCTTTTCCGATTCCCTTTTTGGATACTATGCTTGACAAAGTAGCAGGTCATGAGATGTATTCATTTCTAGATGGATACAGTGGATATAATCAAGTAAGAATGGCTGAAGAGGATATACCAAAAACTGCATTTATTACAAATTGGGGTGTCTTTGCTTGTACAGTAATGTGGTTTGGATTGAGGAATGCACCAAGCACATTTCAAAGATGTATGCAGGAGATATTTTCTCCTTATCTCACCTCATTTATGCAAGTATACCTTGACGATTTTTCAATTTTTGGTAAGACGATCGCACATCTGGTACATTTACAATGTTGCTTTCAGAAATGTAGAGAATATAGATTGTGTTTAAACCCAAACAAATCTGTGTTTGCGGTTTCATGTGGTAAGTTACTTGGTCACATCATATCGGAACAGGGTATTCAAGTCGATCCTGATAAAATTTCAGCAGTATTAGAAGCTCCGGTGCCTAATACACCTAAAGAAGTAATGCGGTTTATGGGTCAAGTGAGATGGCATGGAAGACATTTACGGTGGCTTGCTCATGTGGCAATACCACTGAACAAATTAATTTCTAAGAATCCACGGCAATTCAAATGGACTCAGGAATGTCAGATAGCATTTGATCGACTGAAACAGTTATTAACACAGGTTCCCATCTTACAGCCACCAGATTGGGATCACCCATTTCACGTATTCGTTGATGCATCTGATATAGCAATAGGAAGTGTACTGATGCAACAAACCGATAAATGGTTTAGACCAGTATACTATGCTAGCAGAAGATTAGCACCTGCAGAGAAGAACTACTCGGTAACAGAGAGGGAATGCTTAGGACTAGTGTATTCGGTAAAAAAATTCAGACATTATTTGCTGGGCCAAAAATTTACATTTCATGTCGATCACGCTGCACTTGTTTACTTGGTTCGGCAGCAACATATAGGTGGCCGCCTAGCATGATGGGTCCTACTATTGCAGGAATTCGACTATGATGTCACTCATCGGCCAGGTAGTTCACATGCTTTAGCAGACTTTTTGTCACGCTTAGATTCAGGTGAACCCCCGGTCGGCATAAATGATACAACGCCAGCCATCTATACTTCAGAACCAACTACTGAGGAATTGTCGAACCAACCAGTACCAACTACGTATTATGATCAGTTATTGACCTTCCTTTCGGATGGATGTCTACCTTCTGAAGTCCCTACAGCTACACGCCGAAAAATTGCAGTTTTTAGTCGAAGATTCCGGTTAGTTGCTGGAGAACTCTATTATGCAGATCATACAGGAACCTTACTCCGATGTATCCCTACACATGAAGTAAACTCAGTCATCAATCTGGCTCACTCAAGTCCAACAGGAGGACATTTTGCAGCAGATCTTACTCACCGAAAAATTTTGCAAAGTGGACTTTGGTGGCCAACTATGTACAGAGATGTATTGGAATTTATCAAAACTTGTGATAACTGTCAAAGAACTGGACAACCACTACAACGCCATTACTTTCCACTTCAGCCAGTACTTCCTTTAGAACCATTTCAGAAGTGGGGTCTAGATTTTATTGGTCCAATCACACCTCCCGCGGTATTCAGTAATAACCGGTATATATTAACTTGCACAGACTACGCAACCAGGTGGGCAGAAGCATGGCCTTTACGTTCGGCTACAGCAGTTGAAGTAGCAAAATGTCTATTATCAGATGTCTTTCCAAGATTTGGATTGCCACTAGAGCTTGTTTCAGATCAGGGCACCCATTTTATGAACAATTTGATGAAAGCATTAACACAGTCATTCCAGATCAATCATAAATTCAGCTCACCATATTATCCTCGTGCAAATGGATTGGCAGAAAGTACCAACAAATCTTTGCTGAACATGCTTCAGAAATTGACTAGAGAAACACCGGAAAGATGGGATCAGTTGCTACCTGCAGTCTTATGGGCCTATCGCACAACATATAAGGTAACCACCGGCTTGACACCATTCAAATTAGCCTATGGACTAGAAGCAATAGCCCCGATGGAAATTGTAATACCAAGTTTAAGAGTAGCAATTTCTCAGAAGCTTCTACCTGAAGAGTCATTGGTATTTCGGTTGGAAACACTTAGAGAATTAGATGAGCACCGATGGCTCAGTTTCTTAACTATGAAAGAAATCCAACCAAGATAGGCCAGGACACATGACCGTAATTTAAAGACTCCAGTATTTTCGGTAGGACAGCTTGTTCTCTTTTACAATGCGAAGTCCAACAGATCAGCAGGAAAATTCAAGTTACGTTGGTTCGGTCCATTCAAGATTTCAGAACAAGTTGGTCCGACTACTTTTCGATTGACTACATTGACTGGACAACCACTTCCAAAAGTGATAAACGGTTCTAAGCTACGGCCGTATCAAGTAACGTCACAACTGCGATAACAAGGGTACACAGGGTACCGCAAGTTCTTAATTTTCTTTCTATCTTTTAGTTCCTTTTTGTTTTAATTTGGTATAATCAATAAAGTAAGTGTAATCGCCGTATTTTAATATCTATTTATGTCAAGCCGCCCGCTCCTTTTTCTCTCTTTGCATGCATGCATACCAGATATAGACATTACTGCCCGTTTTGTGTAATTAGTACTGTTTAAAACATTCTTTGTATAAATCTCTTATATAACTCACTTAAACTCGCCGGATAGGTAATTTAGTATCTTGCGATCACGGCTGTATTTTCTGAATACTCGTGTTTTGTGTCTTGTATCTGTGCGTAATGGAATCCCTAGCAAACTATACAGCTTTTGCTGATGGTATCCCTGCTGAAGTAGGAAATTACCTGCGTGTACGAGGATTGGGTAGTTTCGCCGAGCTGCCCTGGCACTCAGTAGAAGCTCACCCCTTCTTTGCACAGATCATTTCTGCTATCGCTCGAGTATCTCCCACCGAAAAACAATGGGTTTTCCTCTCCTTACCTTCTAGAACTGTAATCACATTCCAAGCTTTTGCTGAAGTATACCATTTGACTCCACAAGGCCGCGAGAATCTCCCTATGATTTCTGTAACCCGAATGGCAGAATTGTTCCCTCGTTATTCATCTAATGAATACGCCATTCTCTGCCGACCAGAACCCGAAAGAACTGCATTACAATTCCTAGTTGCTATACTCAATTTCCAGAAACGAACTTATGGTATCTCTCGACCATTTTATTCTGCCATCGATATAGCTGCCCGAGAACCTGTTAACTTCGCGTCGTTTTTCTTTCAACGTATTCATAAGGAGTGCGTCTCAATCATGAAGCAAGTTAACAAAGGCAAAACTCCGAGGTCTCGACTTCCGCACATTCTGTCATTTCTGTTTCCAACTATAATGCAAGCACAACCACCACCAAGAGGACCAGTACTGCAGATTGAAGAATCAGCGCAACCTTTAGATGAAGACGAAGAAGATGAAGAAGAGATTAATCAGTTATTCAGAAGTAAACGAATCAGAATCAGTTCTTCTGAAAGTAAGATTGTAGGGTCAGTCGGACAAGACGAAGAAGTACAACAGGAGGTCGATCAGCATCCAGGTGAAGCAATACAAAAGGAAGCCGAACAACAGCAAGAAGTACAACACGACACAGAACAACAACACGAAAATAAAGAAGGGAAAGCCAGTAAACAAGACAAGGCAGTAGAGAATGAAGCTGATCAGCAAGACAAGGAAGTAGAAACAGAGGCCAAGTATCAAGATGAAGAGAGGTTCCATGATACAAATACGTCTATGCACCAGGAATCATCAGCGTATTCATTAGCGTCTGAGCACCAACAAACGCAGAAGAAAACTGGAACTGAAGCAATGTCAACTAATAAAGTCTGTCAGCAACAGCATCAAGAGAACCAACAAATCCATGAACAACAACCTACTAATGATGCACTGGATAAGCTCCTGAAGGCAGCAGAAACAACAGATGCCGGCACCGCAGCGAATGAACAACAGGATACAAATAAGGTAACAAGCTCTAATGCAGCTCGTCCCATTTTACCACTGGAAAATGAAGTACATCCCATCCAAGACCACCCCGACGATTCATCATCATCTTCCCCTAACTACTCGCCACCGAATTCTCAACAATTACGCATCGATATGTTTGCCCAACCACGATAATTTCTGCAAACACAATCTGTTCAGGTATTTTCTGAATTAGCATCGATCGGACAGTTTCTTATTAATCTCTCCCAGCAATTATCTGCTCAGATAAGAGCTGATACAGACAATATCTACAAGGAGTTGCAGCATAAAGTAGAATTACTGGAAGCCGATATTACTCTTCTTCAAGAAGAATTATACATAGTAAAGGCAGAAAATCAGGCCCTACACGAACAGGTGAAGCAGCTGCAAGAACGACTCAGTGACCAAGAAGACATAACAAAACAACGGGATGAAGCTCTGAAAACAATGAACAATCAAAAAGAATTGTTGATAGTAGCCAATGCAGAAATCAATAAGTTAACACAGAACTTCAAAGATGCAGAAGATGTTAGAGTAGCATTAGGCAACTTACTGGAAGAAACTAGATTACAGCTGGCCCAAAAAGATCAACAAAACCAAAAACAGCAAAGAGAACTGAAGCAAAAAGAATTCGAGTTGAATACTACAAAAGACAGTTTATCAACAGTTAACGACATACTGCATAAGTATCTCGTTGAAGAGCCTCAGAAACAGAAAAGATTAGCAGATACGAAAAGGGCAAGAGATGCATATCATAAAACGATCCAGTTCCTCAACCAACAGTTAGAAAGGCTCAACAATCAAGTACGCAACCAAAATGATTACATCCATCGAATGCAGCAATAAGTAACAGACATGAAGACAGCCAGAGATGCAGCATTGGCCAATGAATTTTATTTACAGGAAGCATTCTTACAAACCGAGGCTGAAAATTTACTTTCGGAAGCTATTGTGCTCAGTTCGGTGCGCACAGATGCCCAATTATTAGAACCCGACACCCTGAAAAATGTATTAGAAACTCTTAAGAAAAAGATTGCCCGTATCTTTCGATCAGCTAGAAGTATGTATTTAGAAGGTCTCGCAGCAGAACTGTAAAATTCGGTCCTACAAATCCTGTATTGTACTGATGATTTTTACTAAAAGTCACGATTTTTTGTGCATAATACTCTTCGCACATGTAAAAGATGTTCCAAGTCCAGCATTGATCTACGGGATAAAATACAGAATGATGATTTTGATGCCTACAATTTCGGTAAGAAGTATGAAGTGTCATGTCCGAATGAAATATCATCATTCTAGCAAATGGCAGTTCAAGTTCTAGTGCTTATAAAATGCGTATGCCCAGCATAGTATTTTTCTGTATAGTATTCTGTGAGCTCTCGTACTAATTAACAAAACTTCTAGCATATTATTTTCGGCAAGCCTTACAACTATGTCTGAATCGGATATACTAAGATGGCGACTCAGGAAGCGCGCAATTGCACAGAACCGTGTTGTGACTACAACAGATACTACATTACAGGATGATGAAGATGACTCAAGAACTTCGGAAACATCACCGGGTTAGCATAACAACATATTATTTTCCACAGAATTCAAAATAGAGCTTGACATCCATTCTAGGAGAAATGAGAACTGGTTACGGAGGATCGGACTCCTCCAGTTTGCTAAGTTACCCTGGGAATAGTGGACAGGTAATGAAGATGCAGAGAATCAGTTACACAGCATGCGACAATCAAAAGGTCTCTTTATAAATCAGGTACAATTTTCACCACAATTAGTTTCGTCAGTATTTCAATTACCGTTGTATGAAGAGGCAAACTTTCCCAAATGTTCTTATAACGACCTGCGAAAAGAATTTGGTAAGGGCGAAGGTCGTGGACGCTATTTTATGATGAAGAATGCCACATATACTCGCCGTGAACAATTTAAGTGGTACTTAGAAAGGCTCTGCTTTATAGTCAGATATGATCTTATGTCTAGAGAAAATTTTTCGCCTCTAGTACAAGCGGAGACGGGAGGAAAAGTGAGCTGGGCTCACTGGTTGTACAATCATTTACACAAACAGTTTTTTGTTGGGGACAAACGCAGGTCCCAAAAATACACTCGTTTACCAGTGTATTTAGCTGCTATTTTTCAATTCATACAAGCTAGAAGACCACATGTTGAAAAACACGGTATGCTCAGCTCAGAGCATAACTACACAAATGAACAAGATGAACCCGATACACTGTTAGACTCCTCTGAGGATGTATGCCCCACACACGGCACTGAACAGGCAAGGGTGTTTGGAACACCTTTTTCGTTGATAACAAAAAGAAAGTTACAGCAGTCACCCCAACCAGTAAAATCAAAGAAGTCGAATACTAATGATTCTATTGTCGGAACTGGAAATCAGGTATATAGCATGCAGAAAAAATTACAGGAAGTCTCAGATTTTTTAATACAACAAGAACAGAAGCTACAACTGGGAAAAGATCAGGCATTGGCCAATATGAACCATTTTAATTCTTTGTTAACATCAAATCAACAATTGCAAAACGCACTGAAAGATAAAACAGAACTGCTGAGAGAAGTACAGAATGAACATAATCAACTGATAGTTACATTAGTTAATATTACCAAATCTATTAAGGAATTCCAACAGTACCAGGAAGCGGTGCAGAAACAGATACATGACGAAATGACCAATTTTTCGGCAATGAATGCCACTCTACAGAACGAAATTGAAGTCTTACGATCCAGAATACAGGTCTTGCAGGATTTAGAAAAACAGGTCTTAACTGGTGAAGGAATTAATCTGGATGCCACTTTGATGACAAAAATCGATATCGAAGCATTAAAACAAAAGTTGAGCACTCATGTACATAACAGTTGGAAGCTTTTTCGTCGCAGATGGTTGGCCATTACAATTCCAAAAATGGAAAACATACGCTCAGGTTTTGTCTCCCAACATGACCATGATTTGATAGATATAATTAACCAGCAGAAGCAACAGTTGGAACAACAAAAACAGAAAATAAATCAATTATAGAAAGAAATTCGGCAGCAGAAATCTGGAACAGGTAGTCCCAAAAAACAAACGCCCTCGATTGCAGATAATGATATCTCTGATAAGATTCAGGTCGATCTTGCGGGTTCGAGTCCACCGTGCGTGCCAGTGTTACAAGGCCGACGGAGCGAGACAACCGCAACCGCAGAAGAAAGACAAACAAGAATTTTGGCTGAAATGACGGAGATGCAGGAAATTACGCAAGAGTGGGTAAATGAAGGATGCGAAAGCAATAAAAAGTAGGATGAAGAAGAAGAGAAAGAGAGAACGTCCGCCGCTCCGTGGGCTGGTGGGAGCAGAGATCACTGTGTGAGAAAGAGAAAGAGAGGACGTTTTGGATTGATAGTTGAGATGGTAGAGACGAGTGGAAGAGAATTGTGTATGTGAAGGTTAACAGGACTTCACTTGAGGGGAACAGAGAGTTAGAGACGCCAAAAGAAAGCAAGAATTCAACTGTTGTTTGTGTCACGATGGTTATTTTGTAAGTACATAGCATTGAGTACTCCTTGAGAAGAAAAGTTAGTCGATATCTGTAAGAAACTGTGATACTATTCTCTGTAGTAGTGAATCTGATTAATGTATTGGGATATACCTCTTTTTGAATACTCTGAATTAAGTGTTACAGTAGATGACGTTCAGTATACTGTTATATCATTTTTTTGACGGTATGTGTGCGCACTGTTGATAATAATTTTCTGGTATACACCATTGGTATAACGGATTGTGTGATTGAAGATGAATATGACAGCTTGGAAAGTGTAGTATCGTGAACCATTGAGTAATCTGTTGTGGTGTTGCAGTACTGTGTACGACGTTTTATTCTGTTATAATCAGAATATAGAATAAGATACGGTATATTCTGTTTACCTTTGTTGAGAGGACGAGGAAGATAACAACAACCTTCTAACATCTTAAAACTGACGCACCTGATCCGTGTTAAGAACGATTTTACTGTTGTGAATTGTCCGCAAATCTATTTTGGATATTGACGAAGGATTAGATAAGATGTGGAATGGTTAGATGGGAAAATAGTTCAGGGCCTCTATCTAATAGACCCCTACCACTCCCAAGAACCCGAGGACCTGATAATACTCTTCCGAAGTTGGATAGAAAGTATTATTGTTTAACATGTCTTATGTGCAAAAGAACAAAGAGGCTCGAACTTAAGTTCGAGCCTCTGAGCTTTTCCAACCATATCAAGTTCAGGATTGTTGGATCACATGATATGAACAGAAGAACAAAGAGTGTTGGATCACATGATATTAACAGAAGAACAAAGAGGCTCGAACTTAAGTTCGAGCCTCTGAGCTTTTCCAGCCATATCAAGTTTATGATTGTTGTGTGTTATGTGCAAAAGAACAAAGAGGCTCGAACTTAAGTTCGAGCCTCTGAGCCTTTCCAGCCATATCAAGTTTAGATTTCTTGTGTCTTATGTGCAAAAGAACAAATAGGCTCGAACTTAAGTTCGAGCCTCTGAGCTTTTCCAACCATATCAAGTTCAGGATTGTTGGATCACATGATATGAACAGAAGAACTCAGAGGCTCGAACTTAAGTTCGAGCCTCTGAGCCTTTCCAGCCATATCAAGTTTAGATTTCTTGTGTCTTATGTGCAAAAGAACAAATAGGCTCGAACTTAAGTTCGAGCCTCTGAGCTTTTTCCAACCATATCAAGTTCAGGATTGTCGGAGCTTCTCCAGCCATATCAAGTTTATATTTCTTGTGTCTTATGTGCAAAAGAACAAAGAGGATCGAACTTAAGTTCGAGCCTCTAAGCTTTTCCAACCATATCAAGTTTAGGATTGTTGGATCACATGATATGAGCCTCAGCTTTTCTGAGCTTTTCCAACCATATCAAGTTCAGGATTGTTGGATCACATGATATGAACAGAAGAACTCAGAGGCTCGAACTTAAGTTCGAGCCTCTGAGCCTTTCCAGCCATATCAAGTTTAGATTTCTTGTGTCTTATGTGCAAAAGAACAAATAGGCTCGAACTTAAGTTCGAGCCTCTGAGCTTTTTCCAACCATATCAAGTTCAGGATTGTCGGAGCTTCTCCAGCCATATCAAGTTTATATTTCTTGTGTCTTATGTGCAAAAGAACAAAGAGGATCGAACTTAAGTTCGAGCCTCTAAGCTTTTCCAACCATATCAAGTTTAGGATTGTTGGATCACATGATATGAGCCTCAGCTTTTCCAACCATGTCAAGTTTAGGATTTTTGTGTCTTATGTGCAAAAGAACAAAGAGGCTCGAACTTAAGTTCGAGCCTCAAAGCTTAAAATCAAATCTCTTATCTTTTTCAACTAAGCGAATAGTATTTTTAACTCAAATATATTTCCAAATTTAAACACAATGGGAACGAACTTAAGAGGCTCGAACTTCGTAAATATAAAGTATGATAATTAGAGAGAATAGTATTGATTATAAATTTGATGACTATGAATGAGAAATTTGATGTTAATATATTCATATTGTTTGTTATTATGTTGATGTGATTAAAAAAAAAGTTTTTTTGTTTTACTTTCAGGAGCAATGGAAAACACAAATGAATTTCAAAGCAATGTGATCGATAATGTATTTTCATTGGAAAATTTATCAAAAACAAGTGGGATGAAGGTTCCTTCAAATAGGATTAAGGTTCAGAAATCTTTTGATTTGACACACAAGGAAGACATGAAATGGTTTGCTGATACTTATGATCATGAAGGAAACTTCAAAGGAGATGTACATTTATTTATGACAGATGCAGGATCTACATATGGTGATATGGGAAATATTGTTCATGTTAAAGAAGATGTAGATGCACAAGGCACACCATGTTTTACTTGTAAAGTGCTTCCAGATGGTGAGAATATTAATGCGAATAAGTTCTCCTTATCATGGGAGACTTTGTGTTTGGATGATATGAAAGATAGTATCTCAAAGTCTGATCGATCATTAGGTTCAATTGGATCGATCGAATTGATCGAATCAATAGAAGAATTAGTGAAAATTATAAAAGAAGCCAAAAGATTAACACAAAAGTCAAAATCTTTGAAGAGAAGCTCAGATGTATTTGAGAGATCTAAGAAACGAAAGTTGAAAGGTTCTTCAAATAAAGATTTAGGATCATCATCAAAGTCTGTACAAAACGATGAAGGTGTATCAATCCGACATTTAGATAATAGGAGTGAAGAAACAGAGGATACAGTAGTGCAGCCACAAGAAAATAAAATGATGGATTTACTACTTCAAAAACAAGAATACTATGCTTTTGGTTCTGATGCAGTATTTAATGTTGATGTAAAAAGATGTTTTCTAGCACCATCGAATTATGTATATCGGAAATTGAACAGAGATTGGGTGCGTACATTAATGAATGATTTTGTCTTGGCTCCGAAAGAGAATGAAGTTCTTGCAGTTGTTATGCCTATTGATCCAAGTGTGAGAATACCTCTAAAAACTTTATCTCATGATGATATTGATAAAGTTGAGTATTGGATAATATCTGGACAACATTCAATTAGTGCAGCGAAAACTTTACAAACTGTTAATTCTCCGATGGTGACATTACAGTTACGACAACAATTTAGATATAGAAAAGCAAAAATTATAGTAAATTGTCCTCCAAAAATTTCAAGGGAGATATCTAAAGAGGCTAATTTGATGGTGGCAAAGTCATTACAGAAGGAACCATTTGTGGATCAACTTTTACAAGCTAGATCTCAATGGAAAGCCAATGGATGTCCATCCAAACCTCCTCCAGGTGTTAATCAGAGTAAAAGAGAATTTATATCATGGCAGGTATGTTTATATTCTTTGTATTTTTTGTGTTTTAGTTACTATATATTATTATTTTTTAAAACTTGTATTATTTAAAATATACGTTTTTTTTCAGAATTTTGTAGAGACTACAGAGCAAACTTTACAAAAAGGATTTATAAAGAATGATTTGCATCTTCTTTTATGTAATGATGAGGAATGGAAGAATTGGATATCAATAATGCGTTTGTATAGTCAAGGGGCACTACTTAATACAAAGGGTGAAGTGTCAAATAACAAAAGAGATTCAACAAAAGATGTTATATCGACATCCGCAAAGATGGTAGCAATGAAAGGTGGTCAATTGAAGCAGGCACCAGGGACGGTTATATTAGGTCCGACATTGTTCAGATGTATTGCAGGTTTGGACAATAAAGAAATTTTAGAACTTCAAAAGGCAATTTTAGAGAAGAAAATTTTGTTAAAAAAGGCAAAATCATTGAAGCACATGGTTGACATGGAAGAAATGGCATGGAGATTAAAGACAGATCGTGTCTTGAAAAATGCTATAATTGCATTTTTTATTGATTTAACAACAGAGGTTTTGACTTGGGAAAAGCTCTGTGAGAAATACAATATCACAGATGTACAATATGAAAAAATTAAAAGTTACAGTGAAACATTTGTGAAAGACTCATTAAACAGGGCAAAGAAGTCTCCTCCTTTACCAAAGGCCGCCATAACTTTGTTGAGTCATTTGTATAGAGTTGCAATGGGAATAAAGACCACAACAAATGTTATTCCATGGTCAATCTATGGATTTGGTTTCGATTTGAACAAGGTGGAAAGTTGTTGTGCAGAGCAAGTTCTTCCATTCAATATTGTTTTCTTAAGGTTTGATTCAGAACTGTACAGTTTACATAGTCGGGAATGCATTTCAGCAACGTTCTTTTCCAGATTGATTTTTGCACTCAACGCGATGAACTCCGAGACAGAATATGTTCTAGTATCTTTTATTGATTTCCTCTATGTCCATATGCTTGTAGAAGGAGTTCAACATACAGCTACAAAAATGACTTTCAAAATTGGAGCCACTCAGAGTAGTAATCCTTCCATCAAAGGAGAGATGGATTTTGCAATAGTGCTTATGTACATTAGCAAAGAGGATAATTATCAGATGATTGATAGAATAGATCAAGCAAATCTAAATATTTTTGCTCATAAAGGTCTGGATGGATTCATAGAAAAAAATTTCATTGATGATTTCATTAATAGTTTTGCTCGTGAAGACAGCTATGTTGTAGAGTTGTATTGTCGAGGAGTTGTTCTTCAAAGAAGTTTATCTAAGAAACGCAGATGTTTTGGTATATGTTTAGATGTTGAAGAAAAACAATTAGAATCAATTTGCTCTTCAGTTTTTGAGAATGACCCTGCTTTGCATCAATGGTGTGATATCAGTAATCAAGATACAGATATCAGGAATCAAGATACAGATAATACAAATGTGTTCGAGAATGTTGATGCTGAGATTGATGTACAACCTAGTGGAGAAGAATCAGAAAGTAATCAGGATGATACAGAAACCGATGAACATATTGTTACAATGGATGAAGATACTGCAGGTACTTCAAATGTATGAGGAAAAAAAGAAGGTTGAGAAAATATTGATTCCATGTAATGTAATAAATACCATAATTTTCAAAGTATATTTTTCTTTATATGCTAGTGATGATTGCATTTCTTGAACAATAGATTTTTATTTTGAACATATTACCTTGTTGAGTAAAGTGATGTGAATCGATTATATTTAAATCTTTTTATCTATTGTTAATATCATATGTTTGTGAGTTAAAGTTCGACATCTCTTGTCTATTCGAGTAATTTAAAAATTAGATGCATAAATTCACATGTTATAAATTTTTAAATTGATATGCATGATTTATGACTCCTTTGTTTGAAAAAATCTGAAACATATTGTTTTTAAAATTATGATGCATTTGATTAAATATAATTTTGAAATGTACGGTTAAGATGCAGATATTGAACTGTGCAGTTTTTAAAATCGAAAGCTTATTGTTTGACGTAGATGCACAGAGAAATTAATTATAAGTGTTTAGATAGAGAAATTAATAGATAGATTTTTATCATAAAGAGAAATTAATTGAGAAAATAAGTATTGATATGTCTGCATATTGTATTGATTATTATACATCTTTTGGATTTCTTTTTATTATAGATGTTAACAAAAATAAACATTTCATAAGTGATGATGGTATTGGAAAGCTTATTGGCCACTTTGAGGATGAAATGATTACTCTACATGAGCAAAGCTCTTTTCAAACATCAGATAAGCTATCTAATGTTATGGAGAAACGACATGCTAGGCCTTTTTGGATTTTACCAGGTATATTGTGTAATATTATGATTATTTTATTCATATTATAACTCATTTATTGAAGATATATCAATAAGTTATCTTAAAGCACTCTTTTTAGTTATTGTGTATAATAAACCTCATTGTTTGATATATGCAGATAATATCTATCATCTTCATATAAGCAACAATTTTCTCCTTCTCGATCTAAATGCCCTTTTGTTCAAAAAAGATATAAGATGGAACATATCAGAGAAAGATTATGTAAAAAATCATTCAAATATTGATGACAAAAGATATTCTTTTCTTATGGTGAGGAGCCAAGAAGATTATTATATGGATCACATTGAAGAAATATATAAACCAGATCAACTTATCATTAATGCTAGTTTCTTCAAAGGTTCTATCCCAATAGAAAATTGCAGCGACATTACCCCTTATCAAGCAAGACATGATCGTTCAGTACCAAGTGATCTTCTATCCTATATTTTGAGCTTCATCCAAAGAGATGATATTTTGCTCAATCGAATCCGACAACCACATATCATCAAAGAACATCTTATATTTCCTATGTTTCAACTTGCAATGGAGAATTCATCTTCTATGTTAGAACATGATATCTTGAGTGAATCAAATGATCATTCAAATAACTTGAGAGTATCTTCTTTTGATGACTATGAAGTACATAATAATAGTGAGAAAAATGTAGATGTTCCATTGATTTGCAACGAAATTGAAAAGGAACATACAACAATAGCATCGACAAAGCTAGAGGTTCCATTGAATTGCAAGGAAATCGAAAAGGGAGATCTAGCAACAATAGCTTCAACATTTGGTGTTCCACTTTTAAATAAAGAGCAGCTAAAACTGTTACAAATGTGCTACAAAAATAAAAGCATGAGAGAAAATCATGCAATAGTGTATGCTACAAGATTGGGCTATCGACAAAGTCGTTTCATAAGCGGAGTTGCAGCAAAAGCATACATAAAAAGGTTACAAAAGGCATACCTTAATTTAATAGGTAAAGAAATTCGTCATACAATATTTATGTTTTTCTTTAATATCTACAGACAAATATTTATAAAATTTTTCTTTTGCAGGATAAAGAAAAACGTTGACGGCAAGGTGGATTATTAAATTTTCTCAAGATCTTTTGATTGGTTTGAAGATAACCCATTTTTTTAATGTTAGTTTCCTTGTTTCATGAAAGATTGTTTTTCTTCACAAATAAACACACATACACACACACACACACACACATATATATATATATATATATATATATATATATATATATATATATATATATATATATATATATACACACGCATATATATGTGCACACACACACACACATATATATATATATATATATATATATATATATATATATATATATATATATATATATATATATATATATATATATATATATATATGATAACCCATTTTTTTAATGTTAGTTTCCTTCTTTCATGAAAGATTGTTTTTCTTCACAAATAAATACACACACACACATATATATGAAGTTTTTTCTAGGCTTAGTCTACTTTTAATTATATTGATTATAAGAAAAACTATAAAAGGAAATTGGAATCCCCATGAATATAAAATCATGCATTCAAATCAATTTTCCTACATTTTCTTATGTATTATCAATTTTAATTTACTATAAGTTTTAAATATTGAGAGAAATGATAATGGCTTAATTAAACATATCTTTAGTTACTGTGATTATGAAGTAATATAGAATGTAAAACAATTGATTTTTATATAAATCTAATTAACTTCAATTTTATTTTGCAGAACAAAATGCTGATTTGCATATGAACTACAAAGAAAACCCAAGCTTGGCATTGATGTCTTGCTGGTCTTCACACATATATGAATCTTCATCAAGAAAGCAAGGATTTTCTTCATTCCCAAGAGATGAAAGAAGGGTATCGATACTGGAAATGAATGGCATTTTGCTCAAGACAATTGACAAGGAAAGGGGTGATCTATTACTTGAATCTTTGCAAAACCATATGAATTTTATTGAAGAGAACACAAGAATTGCGCATTACATTCGCAAGGATGCATTATATTTATTGGATTTTTGTATGGATCTTTTTGAAGTGTGGATTTGGACCATAGAAAGAGTGTCGATAGCTCAAAGAACACTTGCAGTATGTTTTCCAAAACACCATCAAAGATTTCATATTATAGCAGGTCAGAGTGCATGCCAAAAAACTGATATCCGTATCGGATATAAGTTTGTGCATCATAAAAACTTGGACACAATTTGGAAAATTTTTCCAGATTTGGATGGAAATAATACCATTATTTTTTATGATACATTATATCATGTGATTTGGAATATGAAAGGCACTTATGTAATTCTACCAAAGCTGTGGAGGCAATCATCGGAGGAGTTGGAAAACTTTTTATCCAAAACAAT
This sequence comes from Ceratopteris richardii, assembly GCA_020310875.1. Lineage (NCBI taxonomy): Eukaryota > Viridiplantae > Streptophyta > Polypodiopsida > Polypodiales > Pteridaceae > Ceratopteris > Ceratopteris richardii. The sequence goes on from CM035411.1 coordinate 111,321,582, forward strand.
GATTCCGTGGCTTTATGGATGGATTTGCTCAAAGAACAGACGTTCTTATACATGTAATACAATTGTAAATCAGAAACCTTGTGATAGAGAAACATATTATGTACTTGAACAATATATTAAGAAATGATATCAATGATTTTAAAATATTTGAACATCATGTATTTTATTGGTGTTTTTAAACACCACATATTTTTGAGACTGTTCAACCAAGTGAAAAATTATTGAAAGCCTAAATTGTATATATTTGAGTAATTACTGAATTCGATTGTTTTTCAAAGCCCTAAGTTAGTATGATAGATTTATTATAAAACTATATGAAACAATCTATAGTATTGACATAATTTTCATATCATTCACCTAAATGAACAATTATTAGTATGTCAAATTGCATATTATTAAGTATTGTTAAATTAGATCTAAATTCATGTGGTTGCTTTTTTTTTTAAATGGAGGTTCAGTCGAGGCCTACTCCTCCAGGATTTAACTTTGAAATTGCAATTGTATAAGGAAGGGCATAGTATCCGTGGGACCCACCTTATCCCACAAGATACAACTTTCCATGTTAAACATGTCCCTTACATGTGATGATGGGGGTTGAACCCCCCGTCCCCGCCTCAAGAGTCGAGAGGCCCAACCACCCGAACAAGTGACCCCCAATTTGAATATATTTATTGTTTATATTAAATTGTAAGCTCTAAATTCATATTAGTATAGATTTGTTATACAATTAAATTGAAATCAATTTATTGATTTTTATAACATCATATTTTGGGATATTTACTTTAATATGAGTATTTATTGATATATCAAATAATTAACCTATTATTATTGAATTGGATAACAATAGACTTCATATCAAAAAAAATTCAAGGTTGAATGCTTTTCTTTGTTTATTCATACTCCTTGGTGTTTTTTTAAATAAGCTCATCAACTAATATTATTTTTTATCTATTGAAAGCTTAAAACATTTTAACAAAAAGAAGATGTATTCATGAATTGATCTTTGTAAGAAGAATATAACATATAAACTATAAGTTAATTCCATCACTTGGTATTATAAATGGGACTTGAATAATTCCCAAATTTCGTGAATAGGCCTTCTTTAATAAAGAACGAGTGTCTTGTTTCCTGACTTGAACGAGAATACCTATTCTATTGATGATAAAGGATTGGTTTGTCTGCTATGTATTTGAAAGAGACAATGTATGAAATAGATTTGTACAAGTTTTAGAAGTCCATTCAAACGATTGCATCTTTCACTAATACAGAATTTGTAAATTGCGTTGAACTTACCCTAAGAAGACTGAATGATAAAATATATGGACAAATAGATAAATGATTGTTCACTTTGATCATTACTAATGTTTCTGATTTATGATCTTTGAGTTTCCACTGCACCTGAGCTTGCTCGAAGCACCCGACGTGCACCGAAATTCTCGCGGTTGGCTTGATCCACCAGCCGTCGCTTTCCCACCTACATTTGGTGAGCCTGACGTGAACAGCGGCATGGCAACTCAGGTATTACTGAATACAAATGAGCACGGGAGTTTTACCTTGTCCGACATCAAAAAGGTAAGTATGAGCACGAGAGTTTTACCTTCTCTGTCATAAAAAAGGTAAGTATAAGCACGGGAGTTTTACCTTCTCTCTCATTAAAAGGTAAGTATGAGCACCGGAGTTGTACCTTCTCCGTCATCAAAAAGGTAAGTATGAGCATGGGAGTTTTACCTTCTCCCTCATCAAAAGGTAAGTATGAGCACGGGAGTTTTACCTTCTCTGTCATCAAAAAGGTAAGTATGAGCACGGGAGTTTTACCGCCAAAACCACTCAAAAACTATAAAAAGGGCTAGAGAGCTCATTTTAGGGGTTAGCTTGTTGTAGTTTTGAGCTTTGTAAGAGCTTTCTTGTGTAATCGAAGCTTTCCATTGTTCCACTCTTTGCTCTTACCTTGTGCGCGTGTGTGTGTATGTGTGTGCATGCTTGTGTGCTTTCACTCATGCACTTGTGCCATCACTTGCTCATAGTCTTCATACTAGTCCTCACGTCTCCACAGATTGACATTTATGAGGTGAAGCTCCTCACGTTGGTACTCACCATTGTGCTAGAGTGACACAAGCTCAACATGTGATGATCCAGGATGACACATATAATTTTTCATTTCTCTCACATGTATAGTGGTCACACTTGTATATGTTAGGGATACTTCATTAAGCTTTATTAGATTTATCTACCAAGAGTGATGGCACTTTCTTTTCTTTCCAGCTAACTCATCCGCAGACATTAGGATTTTCCTCATGTACTGTTCTTTATATTTTGCACTTGTATTCTCATTTTAGGTCACTCTTGTACATTCCTTTTATGTAATAGAAGAAGAAGAAGATCATTCTTGCTTGCCTCAACCTCTATGTGTGCTCCTCTTTGAGTGTGAGAGTGTGTGTGTGAGCTCTCTTCCTGATCTCCTTCCTCCTGACATGGTATTAGAGCTAGTGTGGATGGAGAGAGCTCGTGGAGAAGATTGACGTGAAGAGTATGTGAGAAGGCATGGAGAAAGTGTGATTCACAAAAGACCTCAGATTGCTATGAAAATTTGTGTGAGGGTAGAAGATCTCAAAATATTTTCATGAGTTATCCCAGGTGGAGCCCATAGAAAAACCCAATCACTTTGCACAATTGTAAATTGCCTCCTATTTGACAACACTCATATATTCCAGATCTAGAATTTCAAGAGATTTTGTGTACTACTGATACACAAAAACTGTGTTTTTTTGAGATTGAACTCTCACATCATAGTGTGATAGCGTTCAAGGAGAGCAATTGCTTGTAGTGTTTTGCAGTGTTATGAATTGCTACAGAAATGGCAAACAGAGATGTAATGAGTCATCTTATGAGTGATAAGCTGGAGAGGAACAACTTCCATGCTTGGAGATTCGGTATGAAGAATTTTCGGATGGGAAAAGGCTATTGGAAGTACATTGAAGGATACAATGAAAATGCTCCATCGTTACTAGAGAGGAATTGGATGATAGACCAGTTCAGAGCATATGAGGAATGGAATCAAGGAGCACAAAAGGTAATGTATTGGCTATTTGTTAGCATACATGATAGCATGATTGGGCACATACAGGATGCCAAGACTCTAAAAGAGGTGTGGAATAGTTTGGTCACATTGTATGAGACTAATACAAAAGCACGGAAATTGCAACTCAAGAACGAGTTGCATAGCTTGCAAAAGAAGGGCATGTCGGTAAGTGAGTACACTCTAAAAATCAAAAGCATATGTGAGTCACTTGCATCTACTGGCATGAATATAGATGATGATGATAAGCTGGAAGTATGCCTCTATGGTTTAGGAGCTGCATATAAGTAGTTCAAAACTTCTAAAAAGACTAGGGAAAATATTCCAAATTTTGCTGATATGGTATCCATGTTGATTTTTGAAGAAAAGAATTTTGGTGAGGATTCAAACTCCCAAGGAAAACCTAGTTCTCAGCAAGTATTCTACTCTCGCAGAGGAAGAGGTAGAGGCTTTAGAAGTGCAAGAGGACACAATAACCAAGATGGACAACAAAAAAATCATGCAGGAGGTAGAGGATAGTTTTGAGGCAGGGGGATCCAAAGAGGTCGCAGAAATTTCCAAAAAAATGATTTGGGTAATGATAGTAAAAGATGTTGGAGTTGTGGTAAACATGGACACTTCGAACGTGATTGCAGGTTGAAGAATAAAAATTACAAAAGGCTTCAAAACAATAGATTGATTTTTATACTTAACTAAATATCGATAATATTGAGTACCTGTGCGTGTAGTAGTAACATCATGATCAATTATTTTCTCAAGAACCAAGATTTCAAATTGTTCTTCAATTAAAGGAGGGTCATCAAGAAGTGGAGTGAGTTGTAAAGCTCCTTTAAATGTTTTAAGTAAAGTAATATGAAAAGAGTTATGTATATTCTAATGAGATGGTATATCTAATCTAAATGAATTATCATTAATTTGTTGTATAATGTGAAATGGTCCATAATAGCATGGTGCAAGTTTAATTTTAGGATGCTGCAAAATATTTTTGAGATGTCTTTTAATGATATGCAACCACACAAGATCATTTTCCTTGAATTCCTTAGCTAATCGTTTTGTATTGATATTATGTATGTATCACCCTTGACTTTTTGTAATGTGCTCATGAACATCGTGAAGTATAGAAATGTGCACTTGAGCAATAGATCACCCATTAGAATGTCGGTTTGGGTGAGTAACATGGGAGTGGGAAGCTTTTTGCCATAAAAAATTTCAAAAGGTGCACGACCACTAGTAGTGTGTGTGGTGTTATTGTAAGCAAATTGAAGCACTGGAAACTTTTCATCCCAATTAGTGGGCCTATCTAATGAATAACAATGCAATAAATCAAGAATAGTACTTTTTGTAGCCTCACTTTGTGCATTACTTTCGGGATGAAATGCTGAGCTAAAATCTATTTTAGAACCAAAATGTTGAAATAAGGCAACCCAAAAATGATTACAAAATCTAACATCACCATCAGATAACATTACTTTAGGTGGGAAAATGCAATTAATGAATAATTTTGCAGCCTGAGGTGCAGACAAAGTTTTTTCTGCATGGAATGAAATATACATATTTACTAAACCTATCAACTATTGTCCCAATCATATCATTATGTGATGAAGTGATGGGAAGATCTCTGTTAAAATCCATAGAAATTTTTTCCCATGGTTCGTTCAAAATGGGAAGTGGCATTAATAGTCGAAATGGTTTACCATGATGATGTTTTACACGCTGACATACAATGCATTAAAAATATAATGTGCAATAACTTTTTCCATGTGTGGCCAAAAGAAGAAATCTTTGCAAGAAAAAATGGTGCTTTGTATGTCTCTATGACCCATGTAAGATGGTTCATGCGTTTCTTTGATGACAAAATCTTTAAAAGCTTGGGTTATGCATAATCTACGTTGAAAATAAAGAAAACCATTATGAAATGTATAATGTTCATCAAATAAAGATGCATCATTGTTGAAGTCATGCCATGCACATGAAAAATACAAATTAGATGCATAAGTGGAAATCATTTCTTGAAAAGAATGAATTTGGATGGGAGAAATATTATGCAAAACAACAGAATGTGAAGGAAATCGGCTAACAGCATCAGCTACAACATTAGCTTTACCAAGCTGATATTGGATCATGGGTTGGAAATTTTGAATGAATGATGCCCATTTAAGATGTCGATCAGAGATTAAGGTATGTCATTTACTTGGTTTTCTATTTCCTTTTGGTGTAGTGGGCGATGTCTATAAGGTGCTTTATGAGGAGGAGAACTACCAACGACTAAGTCTATGCTATGGTCAAAGGATCCTTGAGATGGTGGTAGTTCAGAGGGATACTCAGACATAAAGCAATCCTTATAAGTAGTCATGAAAGTTCTATGTGCATCAGGAAGTGTATGAGTATAATCATTGATGACATTGACAAAAACAATGCATGAATTCAATCCTTTCCTAAATGCACATTTTACTTGAGTATGACTAATCAATGGAAATGGATGGAAATCATGCCGTGCAGACAAAGTAATAATTTGACATTTAAATTCAAATTTAAAGGTATGTGTATAGTAGTGTGTGTGGGTTATAATGATTAAGAAAGGGCATACCTAGTATAACATCATAAGATTGCAAAGGTGCAATTAAAAATGTTTGTGAATTAACATATGGGCCTATGCTAATCATAACATCTTGCACTTCTCGTGTTACATTCTAACGATTACCTTGAAATGGCGCTTTTACTTTATACAAGGAAGGAAATGTTTTTAATTTAAGTTCTTGTACTAATAAATGTGAAATGAAGTCATGTGAACTACCATCGTCATGTAAAATTTTAACGAGTTTGTTATTTATATTACCCTGCATGCAAAGTAGACAATGAAGAGATATTGTTACCCAAGGTACTTAAGTCCTTCTCCGATCATTCCTCTATCCAATGAGGAGGAATTTCTTCATTGTGGGCCCCCATGTTATGTAATTGAGCTGAAACCGGTTTCATGTTTAGAGGTTGCAATTGGCACTTCATTTTTGTATGTCCAGGTTTACCACAATTCCAATAGGTGATTCGTGGTCGCTTTCGTTGGGCATCCATCGTTGAAGTTTGTAGGATAGGTGGTTTGGTAGGTTCAAGAGATGAAGCAACAGGTGTAGTTGAGTAGTTGAATTGTGGTGGATTAGGAAAACTAGAGTAAGATGGGGCATTAAAATAACGTTTCATGGGAAGATTTGGTTTAACATAAAGTGGTCGTTGATGTGTTTTTTGTAGACTAATTGACTTGGTTATGGACTATAATTATTTATTTGCATCATAGGCAAAAGATATAGCCTCGTTGAGGGTTGTAGGTTGTAGGGCGCGAAGTTTAGCTTGGATTCCCACCTCCAAACCATCTTCGTATTTATGCTGCAAGCTATCCATTGCTACATCTTCAAGCATCCACACCAGTAGTAAATTTTGCCACAACCGCTCCGTGTCGGTAGTAACCGTATCACCCTCCTTTCGTGTAAGGGTTGTCCATGCACGTGGAGTGTCGGAGAGTGTTAATCTCCTTCAGAATAACCTACTCTTGTGATTAGAGCACCTCTATACCAAGAGTAAGTAAAAAAAAAAAACCTTCACAACACAAACATTCTGCTGCACGATTTCTTTAAATTAATCTTCACAGGTTACTTTTGTCTGAAACTGTCATTCTGAACAGTCGACTTCACACCTGTAACTTCTAAGACTTGGTTCTCCTTGAATAGAACCCGTTTAAGCAAATGCTTCTGGTTACGAGTAGCTTATCTTCTAACTTAAGGATTAAGCCCTCACTCATGCAAAACTTTAAAGTATGCACTGAGAAATGATCAAAACATTGATCACCGAAAATGCGCCTGTTTCAGTAAACTTTGAACACTCAACACATACGAATGTTCCTACTGACAATTCTCGGTTTCTGTTTACAATCAAACTCTGAAACTTAAGCTATAGATTGATTAACTATAGACTTAGATATCCTCAATAGGATTTCACAAATCATCTATCACAGATGAAGACACACAGAAATTTCGGCACAATTTTCCTTCGATTACTCATAAAGTTACAGTTGAGTGATGAGAGGAAAACTCAACTAACTTTACATATGTCTCATGACATCTAACTTCTCATTCTTCTATTCTATTCCTTTTTTTCTTTCGTATATGCCTCAATGCCTATACGCCTCTCAATTCTTCCTAGCCTTCCTGGCCTACCTAGCTTTCTCTAGTTGTATTATTTTCGCCTTTACATTTTTCAGGTATTTATAGATAAATTTGTACAAGCTTATAACGCGGACTATACTACTGTACATATGTGTACAATTTTTCCGGTTCTTCTTCCAACTTCAAAATTTGTTCTTTTCTTCCTCTTTCCATCCTTCAACTCTTCATGAACTGAAATCTGTAAAATTGATCTATTCCGGTAACATTCCGGTGACTTTCCTGTGACCTTCCGGTACTGTTCCGGTGACCTTCCGGTGACCTGTTTAAGAAATTTTTGCTGACGTCTCTGCGGACTTAAAGACCTTCAATTGTTGATTGTCTTGCACCAGCAGCTCCCCCTCAATCATCAATTGAGGTTTTCTCTGTCTTCTTTATTCCTGCCATATTCTTGAACCTTTGTAACTTAGGTCCATCCAAACTTTTTGTAAGCATATCAGCTATCTGATCTTTCGTTGAAGTATGAATTACTTCAATCTCTTTATCCATCACCTTCTCTCTTAGAAAGTGATACTGAATCTCAATGTGTTTAGTCCTGGCATGAAAAACAGGATTAGCAGCTAAATATAATGAACTCATATTATCTCCAAATATAATTGGAGTTCTCTGTATAGCGTCAAAACTCTTCATTAAAGTCTTTAGCCAAATCACTTCCTTTGCGGCTTCAACCATGCCTTTGTACTCGGCTTCGGTAGACGACAAAGCAACTGTATGTTGCTTCTTGGAACACCATGAGATTAGCTTATCTCCCACATAACACATGTATCCATAGGTTGACCTTCTGTCATCTGGATTACCTGCCCAATCTGCATCACTGTATATTTTGATGTTTGTATCTGATGTAAAACCATAATACAAACCTTCTTTGAGTGTACCCTTAATGTACCTCAACACCCTTTGTCCTGCGATCCAGTGTTCTTTCCTTGGACAGTGCATGAACTGAGACAATACTCCTACTGCATATGATAAATCAGGTCTAGTTAAAGTAGCATAGATAAGACTACCAACCAAACTCTGATATTGTCTCACATCCTTGAATTCTTCACCTCCAAACTTACTCAGTTTGTGATTCACCTCCATTGGAGTAGGTGCTATCCGGCAATCATTCATTTTAAACTTGATTAACAAGTTCTTCAAATATCTTTCTTGGGTCACGAATACTCCATGCTGAGTATATGTGATCTCCATACCCAAGAAGTAAGACAAGTTTCCCAAGTCACTTATCTTGAACTCCTTTTCCATTTGCTTCTTGAGTCTTTGTATACCTGACTCATCTGTTCCTGTAAGAATTATATCATCAACATATATGCACATGTATATGAAACCATTATCACTTGCTTTTATAAGCAGACTACTATCTGCTTCAGACACCTGGAAACCAAGTTCTTTCAAGAACTTTACCAGTCTATAATTCCACGCTCTTGGCGCTTGCTTCAAGCCATACAAAGCTCTCTTGAGCTTACACACATGATCTGGATATCTTTTATCTCTGAACCCTTGAGGTTGCTCCATGAACACATCATCTGAAATATAACCATTCAGAAAAGCATTTTTCACATCTAACTGACATAACTTCCAACCTTTACTCGCAGCAACAGCTATGAGTGTTCTGATGGTTGTCATCTTTGCTACTGGACTATAAGTCTCATCATAATCAACTCCATAAGTCTGAGCAAACCCTTTGACAACAAGTCTAGCTTTGTATCTAGACACACTTCCATCTGCAAATCTTTTGGTCTTGTAGACCCACTTGCATCCAATAATCTTCTGGCTATTTGGTTTAGGAACTAAATCCCATGTTTGATTTTCTACCAATGCATCATGTTCTTCCTGCATAGCTTTTTCCCATTTTTCCTTACCTTTTGCCTCTTCATATGTAGAAGGGTCTTCATCTGCTTTCACTATGTAAGCATAATCTTTCGTAGCCAAAAATGAAGTATCATAACTGTACCTTGTAGGTTGCCATCTATTTCTTGATGACCTTCTGAGTTCTCCTGTCCTTGAGGTTTCTGGTTCTTCACACTCAGGATCAAATCTTGGCCTTTCTTCAACTTCTTCCTGTACTTCATAATTTTCTTCTTCATCAATTATTTGAACCTTTGATTTACCTTTCTTCTGACTCACTTCTTCTTCATCACCTGTATTGTTATTAACTGTTCCTGCATACCAAGAACTTTGCTCATCAAACGTAACATCTTTCGATACCAGAAAATGTTTTGTGGATGGATTCCACAACCTGTATCCCATCTGTCTGTCATCATAACCAATGAAAACATATTTTTCAGCTTTAGGTTCCAATTTGTGTCTTAATTGTGATGGCACATATGCATATGCCACACATCCAAATACTCTGCAATGATCTAAGGTAGGTCTTTTACCCCACCAAGCTTCATATGGTGTCATACCTTGCAAGGCTTTGCATGGTAACCTATTGACCAAATAAGTAGCTGTGTTTACAGCTTCAGCCCACAAATAATTAGGGCAATTTTTCTCATTCATCATGGACCTTGCAAACTCAACAATAGTCCTGTTCCTTCTTTCTGCTACACCATTTTGTTGAGGAGAATATCTGCAAGTAACTTCCCTTTTTATACCTGCATTCCATAAGTAGTCACTGAACTCGTTGGAGAAATACTCTCCCCCTCCATCTGATCTTAGTCTCTTCAGTCTATGACCTGTAGTTCTTTCTGCATACGCATGATAATGTCTGAATGTATTGAATACTTCTGACTTATCTTTGATCACATAGATAGTGATCCATCTGGTAGCATCATCAACATAAATCACATAATATCTTGATCCATTTATACTGAAATCCTTTGATGGTCCCCACACGTCTGTGTGTACCAACTCAAGCTTCTCTGAGTGCATAAAACCATGCTTGGTATAAGAATTCTTATGAGCCTTACCAAACTGACATGCCTCACATTTGTATGTCATATGTTGACCTGCAACATTAGGCAATCCAAGCACTGAACCATTGTTAACCATATCTTTAATACCTCTTTCATTGAAATGTCCAAGCCTTTTGTGCCAAAGATCTAACTCAGAAATTTTCTGTCCTTCATATGTAAACATGGCCTGACCAATGTTACCTTGAATCTTCAGTGTAAACAGTCTTCCTTCTTTCTTTCCTGAAACAATCTGTTTATACCCTTGACTGGGATCTTCCACGTATACTCCTTCATTAGTGAATCTTACTTCATATCCTTTTTCAACAATTTGTCCTACACTTATCAAATTCTTAGGAATTGTAGGAACATACAGAACCTTACCCAATAAGGTACTGCCGTCTTTGGCTTTCACTGAACCAATCGATTTCACTTTATGCTTTGTGTTGTCACCTGTCTGAACAACATGATTAGAAACTTTATTCTCCAAATCAGTCATCAATGATATGTTTCCACTCAGGTGATTACTACATCCTGAGTCAATGTAGAAGACTCTTTGATCTTCATTCTGACTTTCAGAGGTAGCATTCAATATCATCGTTGAATCTTCCTTCTGTTCCGAAGCGTAATTGTAGTAGGTATTGTTATATTGTTGACTTTGGAATCCTCTACCTGTATTTCTTCCAAAGTAACTCCTACCACCTCTGCCTCTGAAATTTCCTCTTTGATTTCTGCCACCTCTTCCTCTTGCATTGTAACTTTGACTATATCCATTATTACTTTGAGTATTGTGCCAACAATCATTAGCTAAATGATTTGTCTTACCACAAATCCAGCAGGCTTTACCTCCATCTTTGTTGTTTCTGCCTTTTCCTCTACCTTTGCCACTTCCTCTTCCTCTTAGGAAGTTGGCTTGGCTAGTTGTTCCTTCATCTTCATTTGCTTGTTGCTTTCCTTTGCTATTCTTCTTTTTATCTTTCGAGTACATTGCGTGACCTGCACTCTTGTCACCATCTCCTTTAACATCATTCTCAAATGTTAGCATATGACCTAGCAGCTGATTTAAATCTGGAGTGAAATGGTCAAGCGATAATTCTGTAGACAAAATAAACGGTTTCCATTTGTCATCACCTCTTAAGCCTGTAAGAATTTGTCTTACCAATTTATCTTCTTCAATGTCTTCATCAACAGCACCTAATGCATCTGCAATGTCTTTCATTCTTGTCACATAGTCTGAAACGGACTGAGAAGCCTTCTTCTTGAAGGTTGTAAACTCTGCCCATAAGGATGCCTTTCTTGACTTAGTAGTATTCTGGAAATGCTCCTCCAATGCATTCCAAATGTCCGTTGCACTTTCAAGACCTCGAATATGAGGTAGCAAGTAATCATTTACTGCCATATAGATAATGCTCCTAGCTTGAGCATCTTTCTTCATCCAGTTTTTCAAATCTGCTAACTCTTCCCTAGTCGGAACACTAGGATCTCTGAACTGTGGCTTTTCTTCTTCTCCTGTGATATAAGCTATCAAATCTTTGCTCATAAGATGAGCTTCCATCCTCATTGACCACGCAGGATAGTTTTCCCTATCCAGTTTCTCTATCTGCAGAGAATCTCCCATCTTGTGTCTTCCTGTGTATTGAAAACTTCAATCTTTATGAATAATATATGTACCTTTGCTTCAAATTGGACTCCGTTTGTCTTTCTTGATGCCGTATGATCTCTTCTTCAGGTTTCGCCTTCAAGCTTTCACCTTCTAGTTCTTCGGTTGTTGAATTCTCTGATACCACTGCTGCTTTGATACCTGCTCTGATACCACTTTTGGACTGATACCTGCTCTGATACCACTGTCGGAGAGTGTTAATCTCCTTCAGAATAACCTACTCTTGTGATTAGAGCACCTCTATACCAAGAGTAAGTCAAAAAAAAAAAACCTTCACAACACAAACATTCTGCTGCACGATTTCTTTAAATTAATCTTCACAGGTTACTTTTGTCTGAAACTGTCATTCTGAACAGTCGACTTCACACCTGTAACTTCTAAGACTTGGTTCTCCTTGAATAGAACCCGTTTAAGCAAATGCTTCTGGTTACGAGTAGCTTATCTTCTAACTTAAGGATTAAGCCCTCACTCATGCAAAACTTTAAAGTATGCACTGAGAAATGATCAAAACATTGATCACCGAAAATGCGCCTGTTTCAGTAAACTTTGAACACTCAACACATACGAATGTTCCTACTGACAATTCTCGGTTTCTGTTTACAATCAAACTCTGAAACTTAAGCTATAGATTGATTAACTATAGACTTAGATATCCTCAATAGGATTTCACAAATCATCTATCACAGATGAAGACACACAGAAATTTCGGCGCAATTTTCCTTCGATTACTCATAAAGTTACAGTTGAGTGATGAGAGGAAAACTCAACTAACTTTACATATGTCTCATGACATCTAACTTCTCATTCTTCTATTCTATTCCTTTTTTTCTTTCGTATATGCCTCAATGCCTATACGCCTCTCAATTCTTCCTAGCCTTCCTGGCCTACCTAGCTTTCTCTAGTTGTATTATTTTCGCCTTTACATTTTTCAGGTATTTATAGATAAATTTGTACAAGCTTATAACGCGGACTATACTACTGTACATATGTGTACAATTTTTCCGGTTCTTCTTCCAACTTCAAAATTTGTTCTTTTCTTCCTCTTTCCATCCTTCAACTCTTCATGAACTGAAATCTGTAAAATTGATCTATTCCGGTAACATTCCGGTGACTTTCCTGTGACCTTCCGGTACTGTTCCGGTGACCTTCCGGTGACCTGTTTAAGAAATTTTTGCTGACGTCTCTGCGGACTTAAAGACCTTCAATTGTTGATTGTCTTGCACCAACATGGAGCATGTAAATGGTATTGAGGAGGAAGAAAAGAATCTCTCACTCTATCTTGGAAAGCCTTCCACGTTGTTGGATGCTGTGTACTGTGCCTTAGGACATTCCACCAGAGTTGAGCTTTTCCTACTAAATAGTTAGTGGAAAATTTAATTTTTTCACTTTCAACATATGTTTCATCAATATAAAAATCATCAAATTGTGACAAACATGAAAGGACTAAATGGCCATCCTGACGACCATCGAATCGTAAAAATTGATAATTTTTAGCACTAATCTTGGAATGTGTGCCTTTCGATTGGGCAATGACAATTGCTTTGACCACCCTCATAAATTTATCTTCATCTGTATGCATCTTCTGGAGTACTTCCTCACGCTGTCAGATCTCATTCTAAGCGCCTCGAAGTTCGTGCTGCACGCTCAAGTTGTTGCTCGAGTGTTACCTCGGGTAAAGGTGACTCACCAAAATCCTCCATGGTGTTCGTAGGGTCCATGGTGCCAAAGATGCCAAAGGAATGCCTTAGTTATGCCTTATTTATGCCTTAATTTATGCCTAAGTTCTATGTCTTAGTTGACACCTTCGAGTAAGCCGAAGGAGTAAACATAGGTTCTTGTTCTAGAACAAGAATAAAAATCAAAACCAAAAACTGAAACTAAAACAGGGAGTATAAGAACAGGAACATGAATCAAAATCGGAAACGGAAATGAAACCAGAATTGGAATCCCAAATGAAAACCGAAACCGAAACCGAAACCAGAATCGGAATCAGAGTCGGAATTGAAATCGGATCGCAAACAAAGAATCAGGATCTTGCTCACGTGCACACAGAGGATATGGATGCAAAAAAAAACACATAGAAAAATAGACACGCTAGGAACAAGACAAAACACAGTATTGGGTGCAATTTCTCCCCATGCACTCTGTTTTGACAGTCCACAAAGTGCATGTATTTATAGGAATTTCTTATTATGTCAAAATAGTGGTTACATGAGAGCGGCTTCAAAAATCATGCGTGAAAGTAAAAGTTGGTAACTTTTGTAGAAAGCCTTTGCTTTCAATACCAGAAATTGCAATCTACAATCACATATATTATAACCACTACTTTTCTAACTGTTTGTAACAATAGAACCTTCAACCCGGTTTATTTACAAACTAAATTATAAGTCATCATTATTGATGTTTGCCCTAAAGTTGGATTATTGATGTCCCTCCTTTCACGCCCTCATGAACCTTCAGCTACTATATCAAAACCACCAAAACACATTAATACATTAATAAATTAACACTCCAACAATGCCTTGTTCAACACATTCCATAATTTACAACACATTTGCTCCAAAATGGAGCTGTAGAGGGGGTAAAATGATGATATGATTGCTTCTACATCATTTCTATTTGTATCCACATGAGTGCATCTCCATTTTGTATCGAGAAGGCACTCCATTTGCAGTTTATATCTATTTTATATTATATCTCTTTTGTATTTGGGTACCTTGCCATTCGCTTCTAGCAGTGTATTTACTCTCCTTTGAAGGGAATTATCCCACATGAGATGTACTTTGGAAAGCCCCTCCCAGATCTACATAAGGATGGCCTCTCCCCTCGTTTGTACTTGGTTAGAAGCTTGATGAGCCTATTCCATGCTCAGATGTGAGTTTACCTATTTCTTGGTCTACAGACTTTGAGTCTCTCACAACCTTTCTTTTGTGAGTACACTCTTTCTTTCATTTTGCTTCCTCACTTGTACTCTCTACACATGGATTGTCTCATATCCAACCATCATGTAATGTGCATTCTCGAACCATGAGAGGGTCCAACTCTAGTGCCCCTTGTGCCAACCTAAACTCCCTCACCTATCATCTATCTAGATCAGCAATCTAAGCAGCCGTGTGGGAGTACAGGTCACTCATCCACAAACATTAGGATGTTCCTTATGTACTATTATTTATGTATTGCATTTGTATTATTGTTTTAGGTCATTCTTGTACTATTCTTTATGGAGGTATAGAGGGGGTAAAATGACGACATGATTGCATCTACATCATTTCTATTTGTATCGGCATGAGTTCATCTCCATTTTGTATCTCATTTCTAACCGATGTGAGTTTACCTATTTCTTGGTCTACAGACTTTGAGTCTCTCACACTCTTTCTTTTGTGAGTACACTCTTTCATTCATTTTGCTTCCTCACTTGTACTCTCTACACATGGATGGTCTCATATCCATCCATCATGTAATGTGCATTCTGGAACCATGAGAGGGTCCAACCCTAGTGCCCCTTGTGCCAATCTAAACTCCCTCACCTATCATCTATCTAGATCAGCAATTTAAGCGGTCGTGTGGGAGTACAGGTCACTCATCCACAAACATTAGGATTTTCCTTATGTACTATTCTTTATGTATTGCACTTGTATTCTTGTTTTAGGTCATTCTTGTACTGTTCTTTATGGAGTTGTAGAGGGGGTAAAATGATGACATGATTGCATCTACATCATTTCTATTTGTATCGGCATGAGTTCATCTCCATTTTGTATCTCATTTCTAACCGATGTGAGTTTAGCTATTTCTTGGTCTATTGACTTTGAGTCTCTCACACTCTTTCTTTTGTGAGTACACTCTTTCTTTCATTTTGCTTCCTCGCTTGTACTCTCTACACATGGATGGTCCATCCATCATGTAATGTGCATTCTAGAACCATGAGAGGGTCCCACTCTAGTGCCCCTTGTGTCAACCTAAACTCCCTCATCTATCATCTATCTAGATCTCTTAGGAGAACCTCGCGGGCATGTTCACAAAGGCTCTACCTCCAGTTCTGCTCAAGTGCCTAGTGGACCTCTACAGCATTTAGCTGCTCCAAAATGGAGTTGTAGAGGGGGTAAAATGATGACATGATTGCTTCTACATCACTTCTATTTGTATCCGCATGAGTGCATCTCCATTTTGTATCCAAGACCACAAAAGAATCACAAGAACTTCTACATCCCAACGAGAGATTCGGCCAACAAAGACAATCCTCTCAAACACGTAGTTAGATGTTCAAAGGACGTGTGATTGAAGGAGAAGCCTTCTAGGAAATTTGAATTTGGTGCATAGCATCTCACATTTATCTCAACAAGTTTTGGATGGAAGCGGTTAGGTAAGCAAACCTTTGTGTTGAATCGATGCCCTATAAGCACATTGAGAGTCATCACTCCTTATGAGGCTTGCAATGGACGTAAACGCATGGCTAGCCATATGCGCATGTTTGGTTGTTTGGCATATGCGCTTCTGCCATCACAACGACATCACAAACTTGATGAAAAGGAAAATCAATGTGTATTTGTTGGTTGTAATGCTCAAACTAAGGGATATTGTTTCTACCATCCATTGATGCACACAATTATGTGAGTCAAGATGTGATAGTTGTTGAGAATTCAAATTTCTCTCTACTTCAATGCAAAAAACAGCCAATAGTTAACTCACAACATGTGTTTGATACACTCATGCCTTTGTTCCAAAGTCGTGTGCTTGACTATGAACATGTAGATCACCCAAGTGAGCTTCAAAGGGCTGAAAAACTCTTGCAAATTAGAGCTGAATATGCAAAAAATTTCCAGCCAAACATGGCTGAAATTTTCGAACCAAACATGGTATGAACTGTTGAAAATTTTCAACAACATATGGCTAAACATTTGCATCAAAATATGGCTGAAAATGAGCATGCTATTCTGCCCACACATGATATACATGTTGATGATGTACTACATAATGAACGCATGTTTGTATCTATTGAACGAGCAATTGCTATTCATTTGACACTTCTCTTTATCAACAAGCTATGGGATGTCTTATATATGCATGTAACAAAAGCCCAAACACATAGTATGCAGTTTCCAAGTTAAGTCAAATCATTCATAGCCTTGGCTAGCACTAAGCATTGCAGGATGTGAAATGTTTGTTTAGATATCTCAAAGGAAATTTGAGCGTAGGTCTCTTTTATGGTAGAGATATTTAGCCATGCTTGCATGCTTTTATAGATAGTGATTGAGCTTATTGTTATGATACTTGCATGTCCATTAGTAGTGATTGTTTTTTTCCTTGGAGAATCAGGCATATCTTGGTTGAGTAAGAAGCAACCTAAGTGGTGACATTGACTTGTGAAGCTAAGTATGAGGCGATTTTCATAACTATAGTGGATTCACCTATTGATGGATGTTTCCATGGAGATCGATGCTACTATGCATACTCTCACTAATAGTCAAAGTGCTTTGGATGTTGCTTGTTTGACCCATACAATGACTCTTTCAACCTAAACAATTTATTTTCACGCCCTTTCTACTAAAAAACATGGGGTTCAAATACATACACTCCTTCATGTAGATCACCATTTAGAAATGGAGTTACAATTCCCAACTGATGTACATTCCAACCATGGTGAGCTTCAGTTGCAGAGATGCTACAAATAGTGTTCATTGAGTATCTCTGTGTAGGACCACAAACATCACCATGAACCATCCTTTGGGAAGGAATAATGCTAGATTTTACCCAAAATATAGACTTTAAAGACATGTTTAGAGGGTGCCTAAAGTTTGGGCAAAGAAAACCATTTTAAATTCTTGCAAGCAAAGCAAACTAGCAAAATTCAAATGACCAATGCATGTATGCTGAATCTTTGCATTAGAAATAACTTTAGAATCATAAATTGTGGATGTTGAATCATTCTCTAATTTTGCACCATGTATGAGACTATACAGCCCATGACATAAAATTCCAAAAGCTATGATAACATCACCATTCAGGAGATCATGAATTGTTCCTCTATCATCGATAAATTTCACTATGAAGACGATCTTGGCTAAAGTTGAAATTGATACAAGATTGTCATTGATGCTTTGTACATATAAGGCATCTAAAAATGTGAAAGAACAACTATCAATAGTAGTCTAAATGATCTTTCTAACTCCCATGATAGCATAAGCAGATTTCTTAGCACATGTTATAGTGTTCGTTGTAGGAGCAAGCTCAAGTGAAGTGAAGAACATGTGTTGTGACCTGATATGTTTGGTTGCACCACTATCAAAGCACATTCTGCTACCTTGAAGGAGAAAATATAAGGTACAATGGCACGTTTCACAAACAAAGCTATGAATGCATGTGACTTTGCATCTCTGCTATCCCAAAGAAGTTTTTTTGTACTAGGCGCTAAAAGAATTGAAGCAGGAATCGGAAATTGAAGAACATCCTCTTCAACACCATTTGCATCACCTTTAGGAGCAGTATTTGTAGGTGTAATAAGACATTTTATAACACGAATGCACATGGATTGTCCAGAAGGAAACCATTAGGGCTTACATTTATACAAACCTCCTATACGAGGTAGTTGAAGGAATCGAACAAGAGCCTGATAAGGAAAGCGATCTAGGAGCCTCAAATGTGTGGAATGTAAAGGCTAGATAGATATCTTTAAAACTTCGTATGAGGCTTGGAAGATCCTCCAAGACCTCTATGAAGAAAAAACTTCCTCAATGATTTACACCCTAAAGAGGAAGGTTCATAACCTATCGATTAGGCCCCAGGATCCTATTTCCAAAGTCATTGCCACATTTGATGACTATCAACATAAACTAGCATTGTGTGACCGCCACATTTCTAGTGAAGATATGGGCATCTGCCTTCTCAAAAGGCTACCTATATCCTAAAGGACATTTGTAACCACCCTTTATAATCATGGCCAAGTGTTAACTTGGGAAGAAGTTCAACAACTTTGCTCCTCCATGACTCTCGAGCAAAGTCTCCACCCTCACAAGAAATCGTGATGAAGGATAAGGGACCCTTCAACATAGGAAAACATACTAGTCATAACACTATCAACACACCTAAACAAGGCTCCAACACTTCATCACAGAAGTTTAGTTGTAAGTACAATGGCAGAATGGGGCATCTTGAAAAATTTTGCTACAAAAAGAAGAATAACTACAACACCCTGTAGCTCAAGGAACCAATCAAAACTCTCCCATCATACGTCTCACTATTCCAAAGAAGAACTATTTATTTCCATAGAGGCCAATTTCCTACTTACTTCTGGTTCATCTCAAGAGTGGATCTTTGAGAGTGGTGCTACATCCCACATGTGCAAAGACCGAGAATCCTTCCAAGAGTTTGAAGAATATACTGGCAAAGTGTACTTAGGCAACAACAACAGTTTACCCATCCAAGACAAAGGAAAAGTACAAATCACCAATGATCAAGGGAAGTACAAATCATCAATGGTCAAGGGAAGTGCAAATCATTATCCAATGTATTATTTGTCCCTAACTAGTGCATGAATTTACCGTCAGTTAAGGCCATCATCGACCACATCAAATAAGTGTTATTTTATAAAAGTTCTATAAAGTTGATTGACCCTAACACCAAAGACATCATTGCATAAGGATTAGAAGAAAAAGTTCTTTACAAGCTATCTTGCTTTCTATCTAAGGAGTCGCTTTCTAGCCTTTGGCATCAAATGTACAGCATACCTGATGTTTACCAAGGACTTCTGCATCCCAAATAGTTAAAGGATTGCCCAAGATCATGTAAGTCAATGATGTTTGCCAAGCTTGCACCCAAGGCAAGCAACACAGGGCTCCCGTTCCCAAGGAGCCTTCCACACAAGCTAGAAATCCTTTAGCCCTAGTCCACATGGATCTTTGTGGGTCCATGATTACCCCCTCACTTAAAGGACCAATCTACTTCTTTATTCTAGTAGATGAACACTCAAGATACATTTGGGTATATTTTCTGAAGTCAAAGATAGACACCTTTTCTAGGTTTTGAGACTAGATAACTCAAGTTGAGAATGAAGCATCTAAGACACTCAAGATTATTTGCCTCATAGTCCATCCTAGAATGGAGGAGCAAAGAGAAAGATCTGAAGTGTGACGGAAAAGGTGCGTACCATGCTTCACAACAAAGAATTACCATTCAAGTTTTGGGAAGAAGCAGTACACACTACATTGCATATAATCAATCGAGGGTTCACTAATGCATTGTATAAAAAGACACCCTTTGAAGCCTACTATGCAAGAGAGCCCAATGTCAATTACTTTAGAATATTTGGCAGTGAAGCTTCTGTCCATGCACCAAAAGAAAACTCAAAGCAAGTTATAGTCTAAGTCCAAGAAGCATATCTTTATTGGCTATAGTGAACAATCTAAAGCATACATATGTATGATCTTTAGAACCACTCCATCAAAATCTCAAAAGATATGATATTTATTGAAGCTTCAACGTACTTAATTAAAGGTCCAAGTACGATTCTTAGTCCACCCATCTACACTTCAGAGAGGGACACAATATTTTCCAAACACAACTCAAATGTAAGTACTTCAAACCAATCAAGAGGATCAGAAAGGCTCATTGAAAAGCAAAAACGTGAACAAAGTCACTATGTAGAATATGGATTGATGCATCAGATTGAGAAGATTCCAGAGCCTTCCAACCACAAAGAAGCTCAAGAACAACCTTAATGGGAAGAAGCTATGCAAGCAAAGATGGATGCAATTGAGAAAAACAACATTTGGACAATTATTCCTAAGCCTACACATCATCAAGTCGTAGGAGTTAAGTGACTCTACAATTCAAGTAAAAATCATATGTTACATTGGATAGGAAAAAAGCAAGACTGGTAGCTAAGGGATATTAGCAAAAGCATGACACTGATTATGAAGAAACATTTGCCCCTACTGGAAGGTTTACAACTATAACAATCAATCTAGTACTCAGTGCATGCTTCAAGTAGCCCCTCTAACAATTGGACATCAAAAGTGCTTTCCTTAATGGAGATCTCCAAGAAGAAGTATATGTTGAGCAACACGAACATTTCAAGATCAAAGGAAAGGAAGATCAAGTCTACAATCTTCAGAAAGCACTTTATAGACTTAAGCAAGTTCCGAGACCTCTTATGAAAAGATTCACAAAGTTCTTCCAAGGTAAAGGATTTCAAAGAAGTAGTGCCGATGCTAACTTATACATGTATCAGAAATAATCATTAGTTACCATCATCATCCTCTATGTAGATGACTTGATCTTGGTCTACTTCACTACCTCTAAGGTATGGAAATTTGAGCGATTCATCATCACATAGCTTCACCTTGGGTACTCTATGAGAGATCTTGGTCTACTTCACTACTTCTAAGGTATGGAAGTTTGGCAAACAAAGGAAGCTATATTCCTCTCACAAAAGAAGTACTTCTCTTATCTTCTTTCCAAATATAACATGGACCGATTATTGAGATATCAAGCTCAACATGTGATGATCCAGGATGACACATATAATTTTTCCTTTCTCTCACATGTATAGTGGTCACATTGGTATATGTGAAGGATACTTCATTAAGCTTTATTAGTTTTATCTATCGAGAGTGATGGCACATTTTTTTCTTGCTAGCTAACTCATCCGTAGACATTAGGATTTCCTCATGTACTCTTCTTTATATATTGCACTTGTATTCTTGTTTTAGGTCATTCTTGTACATTCCTTTTATGTAATAGAAGAAGAAGAAAAAGAAGATCATTCTTGCTTGCCTCAACCTTTGTGTGTGCTCCTCTTTGAGTGTGAGAGTATGTGTGTGAGCTCTCTTCCTTATCTCCTTCCTCATGACATGGTATTAGAGCCAGTGTGGCTGTAGAGAGCTCGTGGAGAAGGCTGACGTGAAGAGTATGTGAGAAGGCATGGAGAAAGTGTGATTCACAAACGACCTCAGATTGCTATGAAAATTTGCATGAGGTTAGAAGACCTCGAAATATTTTCATGAGTTATCCCTTAAGGGTCACTCGTTTTTTTCAAGTGAGAGTTTCAGAGCCATCTCGACCTTTATTTTGAGCCCACAAGGTGGGGCCCATAGAAAAACCCAATCACTTTGCAAAACTGTAAATTGCCTCCTATTCGGCAACACTCATATATTCGAGATCTAGAATTTCAAGAGATTTTGTATACTATTGATACACAAAAACTGTGTTTTTTTGAGACTGAACCCTCACATCGTAGTGCGACAGCGTTCAAGCAGAGCAATTGCTTGTAATGTTTTGCAGTGTTATGAATTGCTACAAAAATGGCAAACACAGATGTAATGTGTCAGCTAATGAGTGATAAGCTGGAGAGGAACAACTTCCATGCTTGGAGATTCGGTATGAAGAATTTTCGGATGGGAAAAGGCTATTGGAAGTACATTGAAGGATACAACAAAAATGCTCCCTAGTTACTAGAGAGGAATTGGAGGACAGACCAATTTAGAGCATATGAGGAATGGAATCAAGGAGCACAAAAGGTAATGTATTGGCTATCTGTTAGCATACATGATAGCATGATTGGGCACATACAGGATGCCAAGACTCTAAAAGAGGTGTGGAACAGTTTCTTCACATTGTATGAGACTAATACAAAAGCATAGAAATTGCAACTCAAGAACACGTTGCATAGCTTGGAAAAGAAGGGCATGTCGATAAGTGAGTACACTCTAAAAATCGAAAGCATATGTGAGTCACTTGCATCTATTGGTATGAATATAGATGATGATGATAAGCTGGAAGTGTGCCTTTGTGGTTTAGGAGCTGCATATAAGTAGTTCAAAACTTCTAAAAAGACTAGGGAAAATATTCCAAATTTTGCTAATCTGGCATGTTCATTTTTGAAGAAAAGAATCTTGGTGAGGATTCAAACTCCCAAGGAAAACCTAGTTCTCAGCAAGTATTCTACTCTGGCAGAGGAAGAGGTAGAGGCTTTAGAAGTGCAAGAGGACACAATAACCAAGATGGACAACAACAAAATCATGCAGGAGGTAGAGGATAGTTTTGAGGTAGGGGGATCCAAAGAGGTCGCAGAAATTTCCAAAAAAATGATTTGGGTAATGATAGTAAAAGATGTTGGAGTTGTGGTAAACATGGACACTTTGAACGTAATTGCAGGTTGAAGAATAGAAATTACAAAAGGCTTCAAAACAACTATGTATCCACAAGTGCGCATGACTCTAAGAAGTTGTTCATGGTTCAACATGATATGATGACTACGATGTCTGCTAATGTTTCAAAATCAAATGGTAATGTCTAGCATGTTGATTCATTTGCTTCAAATGACATGACTATTCATGTGGAATGATTTAGAATTTTGCAGAAATTGCTAGTTCCTGGATATGTCAAAACAGGTGATGACACAATGCACCCTATCAAGCATACAGGAAACATAGCATTGTCTATGGAGGATGGGAAGGTAAAACATCTTGTTGATAACAACTGACCTCAGTTGATAAAATAAAAACAAACGTGGACGGCCAGTCACATGTTCCATCACTGAATGAAAATAAGCATATTCCATGTAAAAACACATGCATGGAAATGTTCATGGAGGAATAATATTAATGTGTTTGTGTATGATATGCAAAAATTAAGTGGTCATAATGAGGTGTTAATTGTGTTTTAGGTATCTGTTGACATTGTTCAATAGAGTGATTTCTGTACCTAACTAAATATCGATGATATTGAGTACCTGTGCTTGTAGTAGTGACATCATGATCAATTATTTTCTCAGGAACCAAGATTTCATATTGTTCTTCAATTAAAGGAGGGTCATCAAGAAGTGGAGTGAGTGGTAAAGTTCCTTTAAATGTTTTAAGAAAACTAATATGAAAAGAGTTATGTATATTCCAATGAGATGATATATCTAATTTCAATGAATTATCGTTAATTTCTTGTATAATGTGAAATGGTCCATTATAGTGAGGTGCAAGTTTAATTTTAGGATGCTACAAAATATTTTTGAGACGTCTTTTAATGATATGCAACCACACAGGATCATTTTCCTTGAATTCCTTAGCTAATAATTTTGTATTGATATTACATATGTATCGCTCTTGACTTTTTGTAATGTGATCGTGAACATCGTGAAGTATAGAAATGTGAACTTGAGCAATAGAATCAACCATCAGAATGTCGGTTTGGGTGAGTGACATGGGATTGGGAAGCTTTTTTCCATAAACAATTTCAAAACGTGCATGACCACTAGTGGTGTGTGTGGTGTTATTGTAAGCAAATTGGAGCAATGGAAACTTTTCATCCCAATTAGTGGGACTATCTAATGAACAACAATGCAATAAATCAAGAATAGTACTATTTGTAGCCTCACTTTGTCCATTACTTTTGGGATGAAATGCTGAGCTAAAATCTATTTTAGAACCAAAATGTTGAAATAAGGCAACCCAAAAATGATTACAAAATCTTACATCATGATCAGATGACATTACTTTAGCAAATGCATGATGTGGGCAAATGCATTAATGAATAATTTTGCAGCATGAGATGCAGACAAAGTTTTTTCAGCATGGAATGAAATATGCATATTTACTAAACCTATCAACTATTGTCCAAATCATATCATTATGTGAGGAAGTGATGGGAAGATCTCTGATAAAATCCATAGAAATTTATTCCCATGGTTCGTTCGAAATGGGAAGTGGCATTAATAGTCCAAATGGTTTACCATGATGATGTTTTACATGCTGACATACAATGCATTGAGAAACATAATGTGCAATAACTTTTTCCATGTATGGCCAAAAGAAGAAATCTTTGGAGGAAAAAATGGTGCTTTGTATGCCTCTATGACCCATGTAAGATGGTTCATGCATTTCTTTGATGACAAAATCTTTAAAAGCTTGGGTTATGCATAATCTATGTTGAAAATAAAGAAAACCATTATGAAATGTATAATGTTCATCAGATAAAGATGCCTCATTATTGAAGTCATGCTATGCACATGAAAAAAAGAAATAGTTGCATAAGTGGAAATCATTTCTTGAAAAGAATGGATTTGGATGGAAGAAATATTATGCAAAACAATAGAATGTGAAGGAAATAGGCTAACAGCATCAGCTACAACAATAGCTTTACCAAGTTGATACTGGATCATGGGTTGGAAATTTTGAATGAATGATGCCCATTTAAGATGTCGATCAGAGATTAAGGTATGTCTTTTACTTGGTTTTCTATTTCCTTTTGGCATAGTGGGCGATGTCTATAAGGTGCTTTATGAGGAGGAGAACTACCAGAGACTAAGTCTATGCTATGGTCAAAGGATCCTTGAGATGGTGGTAGTTCAGAGGGATACTCAGACATAAAGCAATCCTTATAAGTATTCATGAATGTTTTATGTGCATTAGGAAGTGTATGAGTATAATCATTGATGACATTGACAAAAACAATGCATGAATTGAATCCTTTCCTAAATGCACATTTTACTTGAGTATGACTAATCAATGGAAATGGATGGAAATCATGGCATGTAGACAAAGTAATGATTTGACATTTAAGTTCAAAGTTAAAGGTATGTGTATAGTAGTGTGTGTGGGTTATAATGATTAAGAAAAGGCATACCTAGTATAACATCATAAGATTGCAAAGGTGCAATTAAAAATGTTCATGAATCAACATATGGGCCTATGCTAATCAAAACATCTTGCACTTCACGTGTTACATTATAACGATTACCTTGAAATGCCACTTTTACTTTATACAAGGAAGTGAACATTTTTAATTTAAGTTCTTGTACTAATAAATGTGAAATGAAGTCATGTGAACTACCATCCTCATGTAAATTTTTAACGAGTTTGTTATTTATAGTACCCTGCATGCAAAATAGAGAATGAAGAGATATTGTTACCCAAGGTACCTAAGTCCTTCTCTGATGATTCCTCTATCCAACGAGGAGGAATTTCTTCATTATGGGCCTCCATGTTATGTAATTGAGCTGCAACCGGTTTCATGTTTAGAGGTTGCAATCGGCACTTTGTTTTTGTATGTCCAGGTTTACCACAATTCCAACAGGTGATTCGTGGTCGCTTTTGTTGGGCATCCATCACTGAAGTTTGTAGGGTAGGTGGTTTGGTAGGCATTAAAATAAAATTTCATGGGAAGATTTGGTTTAACAAAAAGTGGTCGTTGACATGTTTGTTGTAGACTGATTGACTTGGTTATGGACTAGAATTCTTTCTCTGCATCATAGGCAAAAGATATAGCCTCGTTGAGGGTTGTAGGTTGTAGGGCATGAAGTTTAGCTTGGATTCCCACCTCCCAACCATCTTCGTATTTCTGCTGCACGCTATCCATTGGTACATCTTCAAGCATTCACACCAATAGTAAATTTTGCCAGAACCGCTTCGTGTAGGTAGTAATCGTATCACCCTCCTTTCGTGTAAGGGTTGTCCATGCACGTGGAACATGTAAATGCTATTGAGGAGGAAGAAAAGAATCCTTCACTCTATATTGGAAAGCCTTCCACATTGTTGGATGCTCTGTACTGTGCCTTAGGACATTCCACCAGAGTTGAGCTTTTCCTACTAAATAGTTTGTGGCAAATTTGACTTTTTCACTTTCAATATATGTTTCATCAGTATAAAAATCATCAAATTGTGACAAACATATAAGGACTAAAGGGCCATCCTGACGGCCATCAAATCGTAAAAATTGATAATTTTTAGCACCAATCTTGGAATGTATGCCTTTCGATTGGGCAACGACAATTGCGTTGACCACCCTCATAAATTTATCTTCATCTGTATGCATCTTCTGGAGTACTTCCTCATGTTGTTAGATCTCATTCTAAGCGCATTGAAGTTCGTGCCGCACGCTCAAGTTGTTGCTCGAGTGTTACCTCGGGTAAAGGTGACTCACCAAAATCCTCCATGGTGTTCGTAGGGTCCACGAGAATGTAGAGAACAAAACCCTCTTGGTAGATATGTAAAAACAAATTTTGAGATTGTTTGAGTTAAAATGTAAAAGGAATGGTTTTTCTTGGGAATTGAAAAAGTAAAGAAAGAGATGAAAGTTGTGTTAAATATAAGAAAAGAGAACTAAAGTGACAACACAAAGAGATAATGTAGTGGTAAAACACTTCCCTTGTGTGAGTGAGGTTGTGGGTTCAAATCCTCCCACCTTAGTGAATATAACACTCCTTATTACCACTCATAAATTAAAATTGGTTCGCACACAGCCAACGGCTGCCAACGATCGCCAAGGGAGCCTTGGGTGCCAAAGATGCCAAAGGAATGCCTTAGTTATGCCTTAATTTATGCCTAAGTTCTATGTCTTAGTTGACACCTTGGAGTAAGCCGAAGGAGTAAATGTAGGAGTAAACATAGGTTCTTGTTCTGGAACAAGAATAAAAATCGAAACCAGAAACTGAAACTAAAACAGGGACAAGAACAGGAACATGAATCGAAATCAGAAACGGAAACAAAACCAGAATTGTAGTCTGAAATGAAAACCGAAACCGAAATCGAAACCGGAATCGGAATCAGAGTCGGAATTGAAATCAGAGTCGGAATTGAAATCCGGAGTGACGCGTGCAAGGCTTTGATACCACTATTGTCAGGATCTTGCTCACGTGCACACAGAGGATATGGATGCATAAAACACATAGAAAAATAGACACGCTAGCAATGAGACAGAACACAATATTGGGTGCAATTTCTCCCCATGCACTCTGTTTTGACAGTCCACAGAGTGCATGTATTTATAGGAATTTTTTATTATGTCAAAATAGTGGTTACATGAGAGTTGCTTCAAAAATCATACGTGAAAGTAAAAGTTGGTAACTTTTGTAGAAAGCCTTTGCTTTCAATACGAGAAGTTGCAGTCTACAATCACATATATTCTAACCACTACTTTTCTAACTGTTTGTAACAATAGAACCTTCTACCCTGATTTATTTACAAACTAAATTATAAGTCATATTATTGATGTCTGCCCTAAAGTTGGATTATTGATGTCCGTCCTTTCACGCCCTCATGAATCTTCAACTGCTATATCAAAACCACCAAAACACATTAATACATTAATAAATTAACACTCCAACAATGCCTTGTTCAACACATTCCATAATTTAGAACACAATTGCTCCAAAATGGAGTTGCAGGGGGGGTAAAAATGATGACATGATTGCTTCTACATCATTTCTATTTGTATTTGCATGAGTGCATCTCCATTTTGTATCGAGAAGGCACTCCATTTGCAGTTTATATCTATTTTATATTATATCTCTTTTGTATTTGGGTACCTTGTCATTCGCTTCTAGCAGTTTATTTACTCTCCTTTGAGGGGAATTATCCCACATGAGATGTACTTTGGAAAGCCCCTCCCAAATCTACATAAGGATGGCCTCTCCCCCCGTTTGTATTTGGTTAGAAGCTTAATGAGCCTGTTCCATGCTCTCGGCAAGCTCATTTCTAACCGATGTGAGTTTACCTATTTCTTGGTCTACGGACTTTGAGTCTCTCACACTCTTTCTTTTGTGAGTACACTCTTTCTTTCATTTTGCTTCCTCACTTGTACTCTCTACACATGGATTGTCTCATATCCATCCATCATGTAATGTGCATTCTGGAACCATGAGAGGGTCCAACTCTAGTGCCCCTTGTGCCAATCTAAACTCCCTCACCTATCATCTATCTTGATCAGCAATCTAAGCGGCCGTGTGGGAGTACAGGTCACTCATCCACAAACATTAGGATTTTCCTTATGTACTATTATTTTGTATTCTTGTTTTAGGTCATTCTTGTACTATTCTTTATGGAGGTGTAGAGGGGGTAAAATGACGACATGATTGCATCTACATCATTTCTATTTGTATCAGCATGAGTTCATCTCCATTTTGTATCTCATTTCTAACCGATGTGAGTTTACCTATTTCTTGCTCTACGGCCTTTGAGTCTCTCAGAGTCTTTCTTTTGTGAGTACACTCTTTCTTTCATTTTGCTTCCTCACTTGTACTCTCTACACATGGATCGTCTCATATCCATCCATCATGTAATGTGCATTCTGGAACCATGAGAGGGTCCAACTCTAGTGCCCCTTGTGCCAACCTAAACTCCCTCACCTATCATCTATCTAGATCAGCAATCTAAGCAGCCGTGTGGGAGTACACGTCACTCATCCACAAACATTAGGATTTTTCTTATGTACTATTCTTTATGTATTGCACCTGTATTCTTGTTTTAGGTCATTCTTGTACTGTTCTTTATGGAGTTGTAGAGGGGGTACAATGACGACATGATTGCGTCTACATCATTTCTATTTGTATCGGCATGAGTTCATCTCCATTTTGTATCTCATTTCTAACCGATGTGAGTTTACCTATTTCTTGGTCTACAGACTTTGAGTCTCTCTCACTCTTTCTTTTGTGAGTACACTCTTTCTTTCATTTTGCTTCCTTGCTTGTACTCTCTACACATGGATCATCTGGAACCATGAGAGGGTCCAACTCTAGTGCCCCTTGTGCCAACCTAAACTCCCTCACCTATCATCTATCTAGATCAGCAATCTAAGCGACCGTGTGGGAGTACAAGTCACTCATCCACAAACATTAGGATTTTGGTCCGTCAAGGAACTTTCTAAACATGCGAATCAACTAATTACTAGTGCTTGTCTGAAGGAGCGTAAACCCCCTTTTTCTATAAACTTTTCCATTACGAAGTGGAAATGCGGTGTTATGTGCTCACTCCCAACATGGAACATAGGATTCTTCTCTAAGAATATGCTACTCAAATTCTCATGAGAATGTGAACCTACACATTTACGTCTTTGGGAAACTTATTAACCCATAGCATCTCACATTTATCTCAACAAGTTTTGGATGGAAGCGGTCAGGTAAGCAAACCTTTGTGTTGAATCGATGCCCTATAAGCACATTGAGAGTCATCACTCCTTATGAGGCTTGCAATGGACATAAACGTATGGCTAGCCATATGCGCATGTTTGGATGTTTGGCATATGTGCTTCTGCCATCACAACGACATCACAAACTTGAGGAAAAGGAAAATCAATGTGTATATGTTGGTTCTAGTGCTCAAACTAAGGGATATTGTTTCTACCATCCATTGATGCACACAATTATGTGATTCAAGATGTGATAGTTGTTGAGAATTCAAATTTCTCTCTACTTCAATGCAAAAAACAGCCAATAGTTAACTCACAACATGTGTTTGATACACTCATGCCTTTGTTCCAAAGTCGTGTGCTTGACTATGAACATGTAGATCACCCAAAAGAGTTTCAAAGGGCTGAAAAACTCTTGCAAATTAGAGCTGAATATGCAAAAAAATACCAGCCAAACATCGCTGAAATTTTCCAACCAAACATGGTATGAACTGTTGAAAATTTTCAGCCACGTATGGCTAAACATTTGCATCAAAATATGGCTGAAAATGAGCATGCTATTCTACCCACGCATGATATACATGTTGATGATGTACTACATAATGAACGCATGTTTGTATCTATTGAACACGCAATTGTTATTCATTTGACACTTCTCTTTATCAGCAAGCTATGGGATGTCTTATATATGCATGTAACAAAAGCCCAAACACATAGTATGCAGTTTCCAAGTTAAGTCAAATCATCATAGCCTTGGCTGGCACTAAGCATTGCAAGTTGTGAAACGTTTGTTTAGATATCTCAAAGGAACTTTGAGCGTAGGTCTCTTTTATGGTAGAGATATCTAGCCATGCTTGCATGCTTTTATAGATAGTGATTGGGCTTATTGTTATGATACTTGCATGTCCATTAGAAGTGATTGCTTTTTTCCTTGGAGACTCAGGCATATCTTGGTTGAGTAAGAAGCAACCTAAGTGGTGACATTGACTTGTGAAGCTGAGTACGAGGCAATTTTCATAACTATAGTGGATTCACCTATGATGGATGTTTCCATGGAGATCTATGCTACTATGCATACTCTCACTAATAGTCAAAGTGCTTTGGATGTTGCTTGTTTGACCCATACAATGCCTCTTTCAACCTAAACACTTTATTTTCATGCCCTTTCTACTAAAAAATATGGGGCTCAAATACATACACTCCATGTAAATCACCATTGAGAAATGGAGTTACAATTCCCAAATGATGTACATTCCAACCATGATGAGCTTCAATTTCAGAGATGCTACAAATAGTGTTCATTGAGTATCTTTGTGTAGGACCACAAACATCACCATGAACCATCCTTTGGGAAGGAATAATGCTACATTTTACCCAAAATATAGCCTTCAAAGACATGTTTAGAGGGTGCCTAAAGTTTGGGCAAAGAAAACCATTTTAGATCCTTGCAAGCAAAGCAAACTAGCAAAATTCAGATGAACAATGCATGTATGACGAATCTTTCCATTAGAAATAACTTAATAATCATAACTTGTGTATGTTGAATCATTCTCTGATTTTGCACCATGTATGATACTATACAGCCCATGATATAAAATTCCAAAAGCTATGATAACATCACCATTTAGGAGATCATGAATTGTTCATCTGTCATCGATAAAATTCACTATGAAGATGATCTTGGCTGAAGTTGAAATTGATAACAGATTGTCATTGATCATTGGTACATGTAAGGCATCTAAAAATGTGAAAGAACAACTATGAGTAGTAGTCTAAATGATCTTTCTAACTCCCATGATAGCATACGCGGATTTTTTAGCACATGTTATAGTGTTCTTTGTAGAAGCAAGCTCAAGGGAAGTGAAGAACGTGTGTTGTGAGCTGATATGTTTGGTTGCACCACTATCAAAGCATCTTTTGCTACCTTGAAGGAGAAAATATAAGGGACAATGGCACGTTTCACAAACAAAGCTATGAATGCATGTGACTTTGCATCTCTGCTATCCCAAAGAAGTTTTTTTGTATTAGGTGCAAAAAGAATTGAAGCACGAATCGAAAATTCAATAACATCCTCTTCAACACCATTCGCATCACCTTTAGGAGCAGTATTTGTATGTGTAATAAGACATTTTATAACACGAATGCACATGGATTGTCTGGAAGGAAACCATTAGGGCTTACGTTTATACAAAGCTCCTATACAAGGTAGTTGAAGGAATCAAACGAGAGCCTAATAAGGAAAGCGATCTAGAAGCCTCAAATCTATGGAATGTAAAGGCTAGATAACTATCTTTAAAACTTCGTATGAGGCTTGGAAGATCCTCCAAGACCTCTATGAAGACAAAACTTCCTCAATGATTTACACCCTAAACACGAAGTTTCATAACCTATCCATTAGGCCCCACGATCCTATTTCCAAAGTCATTGCCACATTTGATGACTATCAACATAAACTAGCATTGTGTGACCGCCAAGTTTCTAGTGAAGATATGGGCATCTGCCTTCTCAAAAAGCTACCTATATCCTACATGACATTTCTAGCCACCCTTTATAATCATGGCCAAGTATTAACTTGGGAAGAAGTTCAATGACTTTTGCTCCTTCACGACTCTCGAGCGAAGTTTGCATCCTCACAAGAAATCATGATGAAGGGTAAGGGACCCTTCAACATAGGAAAACATGCTAGTCATAACACTATCAACACACCTAAACAAGGCTCCAACACTTCATTATAGAAGTTTAGTTGTAATTACTATGGAAGAATGAGTCATCTTGAAAAATTTTGCTACAAAAAGAAGAATAACTACAAGCCCTCTAGCTCAAGGAACCAATCAAAACCCTCCCATCATAGGTCTCACTATTCCAAAGAAGAACTATTTATTTTCATAGAGACCAATTTCCTACTTACTTATGGTTCATCTCAAGAGTGGATCTTTGAGAGTGGTGCTACATCCCACATGTGCAAAGACCAAGAATCCTTCCAAGAGTTTGAAGAATATACTCGCAAAGTGTACTTAGGCAACAACAAAAGTTTACCCATCGAAGACAAAGGAAAAGTACATATCACTAATGATCAAGGGAAGTGCAAATCATTATCCAATGTATTATTTGTCCCCAACTAGTGCATGAATTTACCGTCAGCTAAGGCCATCATTGACCACATCAAATAAGTGTTATTTTATAAAACCTCTATAAAGATGATTGACCCTAACACCAAAGACATCATTGCACAAGGGTTATAAGAGAAAGGTCTTTACAAGCTATCTTGCTTTCTATCTAAGGATTTGCTTTCCAGCCTTCGGCATCAAATGTACAACAGACCTAATGTTTACCAAGGACTTCTGCATCCCAAATAGTCAAAGGATTGCCCAAGATCATGTAAGTCAATGATGTTTGCCAAGCTTGCACCCAAGGCAAGCAACACAGGGCTCTCGTTCCCAAGGAGCCTTCCACACAAGCTAGAAACCCTTTAGCCCTAGTCCACATGGATCTTTTTGACCCATGATTACCCCCTCACTTAAGGGACCAATCTACTTCTTTATTCTAGTAGATGAACACTCAAGATACATTTGGGTATATTTTTTGAAGTCAAAGATAGACACCTTTTCTAATTTTTGAGACTAGATAACTCAAGTTGAGAATGAAGCATCTAAGACAGTCAAGATTATTTGCCTCATAGTCCATTGTAGAATGGAGGAGCAAAGAGAAGGATCTGAAGTATGATGGAAATGGTGCATACCATGCTTCACAACAAAGAATTACCATTCAAGCTTTGGGAAGAAGCAGTACACACTACATTGCATGTAATCAATCGAGGGTTAACTAATGCATTGTATAACAAGACACCCTTTGAAGCCGACTATGGAAGAGAGCCCAATTTCAATTACTTTAGAATATTTGGCAGTGAAGATTTTGTCCATGCGCCAAAAGAGAACTCAAAGCAAGTTATAGTCTAAGTCCAAGAAGCATATCTTCATTGGCTATAGTGAACAAGCTAAAACATATATATGTATGATCTTTAGAACCACTCCATCAAAATCTCAAAAGATATGATATTTATTGAAGCTTCAACATACTTAATTAAAGATCCAAGTACGATTCTTAGTCCACCCATCTACACTTCAGAGAGGGAGACAATCTTTTCCAAACACAACTCAAATGTAAGTACTTCAAACCAATCAAGAATATCAGAAAGGCTCATTGAAAAGCAAAAACGTGAACAAAGTCACTATGTAAATTATGCATTGGTGCATCAGATTGAGAAGATTCTAGAGCCTTCCAACTACAAAGAAGCTCAAGGACAACCTCAATGGGAAGAAGCTATGTAAGCAAAGATGGATGCAATTGAGAAAAACAACATTTGGACACTTATTCCTAAGCCTACACATCATCAAGTCGTAGGAGTTAAGTGACTCTACAATTCAAGTAAAAATCATATGGTACACTGGATAGGAAAAAAGCATGATGACACATATAATTTTTCATTTCTCTCACATGTATAGTGGTCACACTGGTATATGTTAGGGATACTTCATCAAGCTTTATTAGATTTATCTACCGAGAGTGATGGCACATTTTTTTCCTTACCAGCTGACTCATCCGCAGACATTAGGATTTTCCTCATGTAATGTTCTTTATATATTGCATTTGTATTCTCGTTTTAGGTCATTCTTGTACATTCCTTTTATGTAATAAAAGAAGAAGAAGATCATTCTTGCTTGCCTCAACCTCTGTGTGTGCTCTTCTTTGAGTGTGAGAGTGCGTGTGTGAGCTCTCTTCCTAATCTCCCTCCTCAGGACATGGTATTAGAGCCAGTGTGGCTGTAGAGAGCTGGTGGAGAAGGCTGATGTGAAGAGTATGTGAGAAGGCATGGAGAAAGTGTGATTCACAAACGACCTCAGATTGCTATGAAAATTTGCATGAGGGTACAAGACCTCAAAATATTTTCATGAGTTATCCCTTAAGGGTCACTCGTTTTTTTGAAGTGAGAGTTTCAGAGCCATTTTGACCTTTGTTTTGAGCCCGCAAGGTGGGGCCCATAGAAAAACCCAATCACTTTGCAAAACTGTAAATTGCCTCCTATTCGGCAATACTCATATATTCGAGATCTAGAATTTCAAGAGATTTTTTGTACTATTGATACACAAAAACTGTGTTTTTTTGAGATTGAACTCTCACATCGTAGTGTGACGGCGTTCAAGCAGAGCAATTGCTTGTAGTGTTTTGCAATGTGATGAATTGCTACAAAAATGGCAAACACATATGTAATGAGTCAGCTTATGAGTGATAAGCTGGAGAGGAACAACTTTCATGCTTGGAGATTCGGTATGAAGAATTTCCGGATGGGAAAAGGCTATTGGAAGTACATTGAAGGATACAACAGAAATGGTCCATAGTTACTAGAGAGGAATTGGACGACAGACGAGTTCAGAGCATATGAGGAATGGAATCAAGGAGCACAAAAGGTGGTGTTGCTCTAGCACAATGGTGAGAACCACGTTAAGAAGATCCACCTCCTGAATGTCAATCCGTGGAAGAGATAGGAGTGATATGAAGATCGTGAATGTGAGATGTAGTGAGAGTGAAGGTGAGAAGCATAGAGATGCACACACATACACACACACAATGAAGAGACAAGCAAGACACAATGGAAGGTAGGAAAATCAACTCTATTACTCAAGAACACTCTTACAAGCTCAAAATATCTCTAAGCTCTTCTCTACTCAAACAAGCTAACCTCAAAATGACCTCTCTAGCTCTTTTTATAGATTCTAGACTAGTTTTGACCGGTTTCACATCTAGTGTCTGGCATACTTAAAAAATAGGTTCTAGGCATTATTTGAAAGGGTAAACGGTATCTAAAAATAACCAAAGTTGGTATGCTCATTCTACCTAAGCTCCTCAAGCTCGAGGACTCCTCGGCTTGCACAAAATGGAGCTATAAATTACAAAAAGGGTTTCTCTATGTTACATATGGTACAAAAGTGATGAAAATCACTGTTGCAGGTTTTGAAAAGTATTTGTAAAACATAAGTCTTTGAAAAAATTATTCGACTTACTCCCTGCTACTTCGTTGTGCTCTGTCTTCACATGCTTCTGCATCTTTTGTGCCTTTGACTGCTGCCAACATCCCCCCCATCTCGCTTCTATCATCCGCGATAAAACCTGGTTGTGAGGTCTGTTGGATATAATTCTGGAGTAGTTCATGAGCGAGGGTGTGTTCTGATATGCAAATTCCTCATGCCAGATCTGCGTTGAGTTTCTCCCAATCAATGGGTTGCAGTTCATCGGATGGTGGGAGTCGATAGTGCGTAGAATATACCATTGTTTCATAGACAAATAATTGAAGCAAATGCGTGGGCTTGCTGATGAACACTTCGGAGTGATACTCCCAGAAACCTGTGGTGAACATTTCTTCGAAGGTCTGCTTATAGCACGCCGGTAAGTATTTAATTTGACAGTGCCGAGTGTAACACACCCGGAGTGATGGTGTCGTGCTCATGTCATATGCTAGATCTTGGTTGCCATGCTCGAAACCCGGGGTGTTCACATGTGGTGCTTTGATGCGACGGAAGACTTCGAATACCATCTGCATCATGTATCCAACTGTTGGTGGTCTTGTGGGTGGCCTGAAATATGGATAATTGAGCCAATCCTGGCATTGCTTGTTGTTTTGAAATATGAATAATTGCATTACGAATCGTTTCCATCATGTATCCAACTATTGGTGGTCCTGTGGGTGGCCTGAAATATGGATAATTGAGCCAATCCTTGCATTGCTTGTTGTTCTGTACTTTAATGGCAAATGCCTTCTACGAGAGGCGACGTGGCATGGGTCGCCAACATGGGTTGTACTTTAAGTGTAGTGGTGCCTTGGCCCAAGTACTCATCATTTCTGGATATTCTTGTAATAAATCCTTGCGCCGATCTGGTTGATAGATTTCTCCTTGCTGCGCATCTAGTGGCAAATCTTCAGGCTCAAACTGGGTCGCGTGAGAGGGTTTTTTGCCTGTCTCTTTTTCTATGGCCAGCTGATATTCCACCATTAACATAAAATAAGGCTTGTATTGTAGCTCATGCCCAGATATATATCTGCGAGGGGCCAAATGAGCAAAGTATGGGGACTGTAAAATGCGTTCTTCATTCATTGCCATTGCATGTAATTGAGCTTTTACACGTGCTCAGTGGGTTTTTCCAAGTTCTTCAATCGTCTTCATCCATGCGAGAGTTGGAATTTTGAAATTCGTCTAGCCTTCAGTCGTGACTCATCCGCCTGGGATGGGTTGGGGTTCATATGCTTCTTCAAAAGTTTCCTCCACTGGGATAGTCACTGTTTCTTCCTCTACTGGTAGTTCCGGTGGGGAGTGTGGCATGGGGGTGCTTCATATATCTCTATCCATGATTGAAGAGTTGATACCTGGGCCCGTAATGCGTTGAGTTCCTCTAGGATCTGAGGAGAAGGGTCTGCAAGAGCTGGTGGTCCTTGCTCTACAGGTGCTCTTAATTGGAGCAATTTGTGATCTTCTTTGAGCTTCTCGAACTCCTCGTTCATGATGTCGTATTCATCTAGCAATCTGACATGATCATCGAGTAACATTTTCATAGATTCTGAAGGAACAGCTCTAAAGCGACTGGGGCTCAACGGTTGGTCTCGTTGATCTATAGCAGCTTCCAAATTCTCTATGTTCTGTTCCTTTAGACGTTGATTTTCTTATTTAGCTGCTACCAAGTGGTGTCTGAGCAGTCCCATGTTCCTAGTAAGTGTCGCATTACGAATAGTCTACGCCCTTAACAAGTTGTCTATGTCAGTGATGGCCTCTTTTGTCTTTTCTTCACTTTCTAGTTCAATTTTATGATATGTCTCTCGTAGCTCTTGGTAGCGGGTATTTAGTGAGGCATTCTCAATGGATAGTGAATTGAGCTGCAACTGTAAATCGTTGGTTGTCTTCTGCAGCGTCTGATAACTGGCTCCAAGAGATGTAAATTCATCTCTCACTTGAGTCATGTAGGTGAACATCTGACGAAATGCGGTGTCTATAATGGGTGATAATATTAATAGTGGGGTGAATGTAGATGTTGTGTGTGTGTGTGGCGATGCAAGGGGAATGGGAAATGGGGAGGGAAATGTGGATGCAGTGATGATTGTGGAAAACATTGAGGTGCCTAAATATGGTGGTGCCGTGAAGGAAGTGAGTGGTGATGTAGTGGGTGGTGATATATCCATGTCATTGGATGTGGTATCAAGTGCGGTGATCGTGAATAGTGGGGTGATAGTGGGTGTGTGTGGGTGTAAATACAGGGTTTACAAAGGTTGAAGAGTAATTTACAGAGGGGGTCTCTTGTACTCCTTGGTGGAAAGGGGAAAGCGAAAATATGGTGGGTCGGGGAGGTGATACAGGGGAGAAAGTCAACGGGGGTAGAAATGGAAAAAGGGGTCTTGGAGGTGCGGGTAAAGATGGAAAGGATGGATGGAGAAATGGACTGGATAGAAGGGTAGAAGTCCTAGGGGGTAGACTAGGTTGAGTGGGTGTGGAGAGGGTGAGATGGATGGAGGTGACAAAGGCTTCTGCTACGGCACTATCAAAAGATGTGGATGGTCTGGGAGAGATTGGATGTACAAGGGAGACTAGAGAGATCGGAGGTGAAAGAGGAGTGGTTGGGGTGGTGGGTACTTCGGTCAGAGCGGTGGTAGGTACAGTAGTAGTGTGGGGCAGGGAGTCAACGAGGATAGCTTCTTCGGCCTCAGATCGTTCAGGAATGAGGCATGCTTCCCTGGCCTCTTGGGATGGCTGAGCACTTGTCGGTACACGAATGTATTCACCCGGTTTTAATAATAGTCGTACTCATCGGGGGTCGAATTGTGGAAGTGGTTTTCTCTGCAAATATCTTAATGCTTCGTTAGATCCCACTGATTTAACAAGTTCCCTGAAGCCTTTGATGTATACTTCTTCGAAACCGCCTAAGACAAGTTCTTGTTCTATGAGTGCTTGGCTCTCTTCCTCAGTTAACTTCTTACGTGCCCAAACTTTTTCCATGGTGCGATATAACTTCTTGATTGCCAGGGTGTATGCTGCTGCTTCAAATGTTTTGTCTTCGTGTGTGCTGGTGTCACCTTGGGTGTCGGTTTGCTATCCTTGTTCATCTGTCTGCACATTTTCTTGGGAGTCATGAGTGCCCTGGCTGTCTTCATCATCGCCCTCATCATCATCTGTTTCTGTTCTTTCGTCTTCTGAGCTCGATACTACTTGTCCTTGTGGTTGATCCGGGGGAGTGGTCAGGTAGCTTGGTCGTTCATATTCTTGAGAGAAAATCTGGCCTTCAGAAAACTGAAAATCATTTGAGAAAGCATCCAGCATTTCAAAATCAAACGTTGTATCTGTGGGTTCCGCTTCCAAGTTGGGTATCGGAAAAGAAAATGCTTCCGCACCAATAGTAGTGGGAACTTCTACTGCAGTGGTGGTAGGTTGCTAAACTGATGTTGGTTGTGAGGTGATTGCACTAGTAGTGCCTTCTGTAACAATAGGTCGTGATAATCGTATGCGAATAGGTTGTACAATTACAGGGGCTTCTATTGGAGACTATTCTGGAGAGGTTTGCAGTGACGGTGATTCCGGAACTTGTAGGCATGGAATGGTTCCTCTCATGTGCTTTCCTGCTCGTCCTTTGCTAGCCTTCCTAGCTTTCTTTGCTATCCCTTTGAATGCCTTCAACTCCTCGCTTGTCATTGCATGCTCGATTGGCAAGTCGTATGCCAAACACATATATACAATTCTCGTAAGGGTGCAGCATCCATGGATTAACTTCTTCCTCTCCCATCGGTGCTATGCTAAGTATAGCTGATCAATGATCCAACTTGCCAGATCAACTGTCTGGGGTCCAATACAAGATAAATAGAGTCCAAACCAGATGCGCTTGTGGGGCATGGTGAACCGATCCTGAGTAGGGAATGCGAAATGTTGCATACATATCCTCAATGGTTTAGAGAGCTCAGGTGTGATCGCTGAAATATCTTCCCACTTGATGACATCTCCACGTTTCATTGGCTCTGGAATCAACCTTTCTCGCTTGTTGGAGTGTGCGTTCCATGTATCTTGATTGCAGCTCTAATCAAATCTTTTGTCAAATAAAACCTTTTGAATGGGGGGTCATTCACCAAGGATGGCAAAATGAATGTGCCTGGTAGATCCTTGTTCTCAGAAGTTGTCAAAGTGGTTACTAGATAATAGCATCTGTAGAAATCTAGTTTAGGCAAAGGATCACTAAAGTATTCAGTGAAGTCTGCTCTCACCCAAACATGCTTTAAGTCTTCTCTGTTATGTAATGCTTCAAACTCTTTTGAGAAAAACTGGTACTTGCCCCACGTACGGGTATCAAAAGTCAAATTGGCCTCAAAAAGGAAATCTACATCTGCCAATGGGCCTGCTAAACCTTGGAACCAATGAGAGTTGCGATGAATTTTTTCAGTATATCCCCTAGGAGGATCATCAATTGGCATAGGTCCTAGAATCCCTGAAATTCTGGTGGTTGAGCCATAGGATGTGGTTCAGCTAGTAATTCGCCAATATTTGCCATGGGTACACTGGGGCCAGCTTCAGATGGTCCTTCTTCCTGCATGATGAATGATGCGAGTGTGTAGTAGATCTGTTACAAAAGATTAACACATTAGTATGGAAATTAATCATGATCCCATTAAAGTGAGACTACAATCCCTTTCCATGACCGATGTGTAACCCGTGTAGCCGAGTGTTGTGATGTGGTTTATGGAATGACTGTTGCAACACTAATGCAGGTCTATAGACACCTACATGCTTCACATGATGCATACATTTCTTGATGAGATGTTATTACAGGTGATGTTGGGTTATAGTGTGTGTATTTGTACAAGGTTCAATCGTGAATGAGTTATTACAAGGGTAGTGTTTAGTCGGGATGGGAGTAATGTTAGATAAGGGGGTCGGAGAAGACGTCTGGATACGTTGGTATCCATTTCCTAAGAGTTTCTGAGCGGGTGATATGTTTCTACTGAGGGACAAAAGGTGATATCGGATGCA
Source organism: Ceratopteris richardii (assembly GCA_020310875.1). NCBI lineage: Eukaryota > Viridiplantae > Streptophyta > Polypodiopsida > Polypodiales > Pteridaceae > Ceratopteris > Ceratopteris richardii. The sequence goes on from CM035411.1 coordinate 111,362,357, forward strand.
GTGGTATTGAGGGGTGAAGAGATTTCTGAGGGGTATATATTACATGGCTTGAGGGTTGAGCTATAATACACTGTTTGGGTATCCAAATCTGCGTGGGTGTGGGTCGATTCATCAAGTACTTCTTGGCGATCCAAATCTGTCGAATGTTTGCACTCATAGAAGAAGGTCCAGGAGACATTGGATACTGCCTCTACTTTTGCTTTAACTTCTTCTTATCCTTGTCTTCATCGTTGAAAACTATTGGAGTTTTCTGTCCTTTTGGCACCCATATTTGTCTCATGCCGCTTGCTTTGTGATACTGATACTGCTTTCCTCCTTGTGTCGTCTAAGATGGTCATCGGTCTGGGTTCCTCCGTTGTAGATGACTCCTTTGTGGTTGAGGTTGAGAGGTCGGCTGGACACTTTGCTTTGGAAAAGAAGAAAGGTCCAACACTTGCGAAACATGCCTATTAGGAAGTGCTCCGTTTTGTACTATTAATCTAGGCCAGTCTGCAGTAAGTGTGGAAGGATGGGCACCGCAGGGTATCTTGCCCATGTGGCTGCTGATGCAGTCCACATAACCCACCTGACCTGCAATGGTCCCCATTTGTCCGCTGCTGGAAGACCAAGGGAAAATCTCCTGACGTCCTTTTGTCTGGCCCCTATCCATTGGCAAGCTCTCATGGGTTGACTTTGGAAGGTTCATGCTTAGCTGAGGGATTTGGCCAAATATCTTCCGGTCCTCCGTCGCAAGCGTTTCAGAGGGTCTAGGGTTACATACCTCAGGCAGAATGTTGTTAGGGAAATCAAGTGGTATCACTCGTTGCTGATCTAAGGTTCCAATATGCAAGGAGCCTTGTCTAAGATTTAGGCCCACTGAGTGATCGTATAGCCAATCTTGGCCAAGGATTAGGGGTTCTATCAGGTCGTCATCATGGCACACTAGTAGCTTCACTATCATGGTCACATCATGTATGAGGATAGGAAGGTCCACCTCACCCATGCAAGGGGTTTCCATGCCTCCTAGCCCTATGAGGTATGCCTCAATTGGTCGTATTTCTAATCTTGAGTCCTTATAGTGGGACCATCTAATGGCACTAGTCACAGCTTCTAAGTAATTGAAGCCCTGAGCTCTTGGCAAGGGTTGTTGTTCTCTACCTTGACTGTAATGAATGGTCTCCGATCCACTATGCTAGGATGAGTACTTGACTTTGCTTGACACATGGCCATGGGGTATCTGGGTGTTGTTTCCGGTTGGTTATAATGTTCTCTCCCTAGTCCTTGTCTTCTTAGCTTCATGCGCTTAATGCATTCTATAGCTTCTGTCTAAGCTTCAGCACATATCCTATTTTCTTCCTCCTTACGCTTCTTTTCCAACGTGATTCATCTAAGCATATCCTCAGTAAGAGGTTCCTGATATGACTTGACTCTACATCCACTAATGTAATTAGGCATTATGTCTCCTTCTAAGGTGGCTAATTGTACTGCTCCACTTGTCGAGAGTATGTTAATGATCATAGGTCCATAACCTCGCTTTTCTAACTTCCCTGCATGTTGTTTCAACGTATACACTAGGACTAAATCTCCTTCTTTTAAGCCTTTATCTTTCACATGCGCATCGAAATAGGCTTTCTATCATTTCTTTGCCGCATATATTCCTGCTGCTGCTTTTAGTCTGGTTTCTCCTAATCGTTCCAAGTCCATTATCCTGGATGATAATTTGTGGCCGGTCCACTGATGTTCTTGTGCAACCTTAAGGGTCGGTATCAAGAAGTCCAAAGGAAGCACATCGTTCTGACCAAAAACCATCTGAAAGGGAGTTGCATTGAGTATGGTCTTGTAGGCCACTCGATATGCCCAAACAACGCAGTGTAACTTTGTCCCAATCTGAACGTTTTTTGTTCATGAGTTTTGTCAGTACGTTACAAAGGATCTTGTTAGTGCTTTCAGCCTGACCATTGGCCTGAGGATGATATGGTGCAGATTTCTTGTGAATCACCATAAAATCCTGTAACAAATATTCAATGACTTGGTTTAGAAAGTGAGTTCCTCAATCGCTCACTAACTCTATAGGTAATCCATATCTTGTAAAGACATTTTCAAATAAGAATTTTGCAGTCGTGTGTGCTGTTAGATATGCTCAATACTCCACCCTCATGTGACCACAAATGATCCATGGTGCTCTAAGTTGTAAGGCCCCCATTATGAGGAGAAGCCATTATGAGAGCCCGGACATTTGTGGAATCCTAACTTCCAAGTTAGATGAGGTCTATGTGTGACCATTGATGGTTGTAGATGATCTTTGTGAGCCTAGCCGTTAGGTTAGGTAGGGCATAAACTTCCAGGCCATTAGATTGCCATTTGAGGTGAAAATAAAGGCCCTGTGGTGTCGCACGGTTTCCCCATAGAACCTTAATGGGGGGAGTACAGAGGGGGGCTTGCCCCGTTCTGTGGGGTCCAGGGGGCCTATCCCCCCGGCTCATAGGGCCGAGACGGTAGGACTTCTGGTCGTGGAGATATTGTCGGATCATATATTTTACCGACTATTTTGTATCTCCCAACTACATTTATCTATACTGAACCGCCTTGTAAAAGCTATATAAGCATGGCCCAGGTTGAGCTTTACATAGCATTGCGCACTAGTAAGCCCTTCATCTAGAGTCTGTCTAGATCGCCATCTAAGCTCCACAATGGGAGCGCACGAGTGGACAACACCATCATTTTAACTGCATTATGCTCGGCAATCTGAGAATTTGAGTTCTCTATCTCTCAGTCTGCGTCTATTTTTGTCTGCGTTTTTCTCTCAACTCTATCTACAGGTCTATTCTGCTGTGCTGTTATTTTCTTACATGGTATCAGAGCTCAGTAGGCTCTGAGTGGTGCAGAAGCAGAAACGCAGAGGTCTGAACAACAAAAGAGAGAAGATGTCAAGCGGTGCATCATCATCTGCGATTGGGCGCCAAGGTGGTTCATCAACAGGAGTAGGTGGTGCACAAGCAGGAGCAACAATGATGCCGGTCATCCCAACGTTGCGGATACGGCCACCATCCTTCACAAAAGGTAAACTTGATGGTACGAACTACACCTTGTGGAAGTTCAAAATCACTTCTATTCTTGATTCATATGAGCTTTGGAGATTGTTCTTGGGATTGATCATGAGCCCCAAGAAAGACATGATCCAAATAATCATGGATGAATGATTCCTCCTGATGCTCATCTTCTGCGTGCTTGGAAACGTAGAAATGCAGATGCACTCTGTGCTCTTGTTACAAGTACTTCTGATAGTGTTCTTACTCTCATTCAGCATACTACGAAGGCATGTGAAGCATGGATTATATTGAGAAATCAATATGAAACTCGTAATCAGACATGGATTCAGAACTTGGAGAATCAGCTTGCAGCAGAACGGTTTGCTGATGGGGAGACTGCAAAGGTGTTTATCACTCGCATAAAGAATCTACGAGATCAAATGGCGGGAGCAGGTGTTCAAAAGTCAAGTGAAGAGCTAGCTCGACATTGTCTTTGAACTGCCCACCTAAGTTTGATGGTCTGGTAACTGCTCTTAACACTCAAATTAGACCTCAACCACTAACTTTTGAAGAATTCAGTGCCTTACTCATGGAGGAGGAGCTACGGCTCAAGGCAAGGAGTGGTGGTAGCAAAGTAGATGTTGCATTCATAGCAAATGCCAAAGGAGGAAAAACAGAATCTTCAAAAGATGGAGACAAAAAGAAGAACAACAAAAAGAAGTTCAAGGGAGAGTGTTTCCATTGCAAGAAGAAGGGACACAAAATCCAAGACTGTCACATCAAGAAGGCAGAAGAGAAGAGTGGTTCTTCGAAAGGTGGCAAGGGCAAGGAGTCTGCCAACACAGCAGAAATAGAGCTTGAGTTATTTGTTTACGATAGAGGAGGTGTGCTCCTCGGCTGAAGATTGAGGAACAGATGACTCATGGGTGTTGGACAGCGATGCATCTCGTCACATGACGAGTAGAAAAGACCTTTACAGTTCCTTACAGCCTCCAAAGGAACCCATCACAGTAAAGGTAGCAAACAATGCAAGATGTCCTGTAGAGGGCGAAGGTACGGTTTCGTTCATTAACTCTAATGGCGATATCAGAAAGCTTTCAAATGTGTTGTATGTTCCACAAATAAAATGAAATCTACTTTTAGTAGCTTCTATAACTGATCAAGGTCATCAAGTACCTTTCAGTAAGACAGGAGCTAAGATTATGGACGGTAACAACAACATTGTTGGGACTGGCATAAGGAGGAACAACCTGTATGAGATGTGTGCTATTACAACCACTACAAACGTGGGCACAAGTAAGCTATGGCATGAGAGATTCGGCCACATTGGATACCCTGTACTGAAGGAGATGCATCACAGAGGTATGGTTGCACACCTACCATCAATTGCAGAAATGAAGGAACCATGTGAAGCTTGCATGATGGGCAAGCAACAGAGGAAGGCGTTTCCACAAGAAAGCAAGAACATGGCAAGCTATCCTCTAGAGTTGGTGCATGCTGACTTGTGCAGAAAAATGCCTACACAGGCCTTGGGCGGATCTTCCTACTTCATGTTACTTGTCGACGACTATAGCAGGAAGATGTGGGTGTACTTCCTTTGCGATAAGGCTCAAGCTTTTGGTAAGTTTAAAGAATGGCTTCAGCTTGTTGAAATTGAAATAGCGAAGAAGATGAAGAAATTCAAGACAGACGGTGGTGGTGAGTTCACATCAATAGAGTTTGAAGATTTCTACAAGAGTAAGGGAATCAAGCATCAACTCAAAGTGGCACATGGTCCTCAACAGAATGGTGTTGCAGAACGTCGGAATCGAACCATCATGGAGATGGCAAGGTGCATGTTGAAAGGAAAGGGTTTGCCTAATCAATTTTGGGCAGAGGTTGTCAACACTGCTGTCTACATCTTGAATCGAAGCTACACCAAGGCACTTGATGGAAAGACTCCACAAGAAGCCTACACTGGTAAAAAGTCTTCTGTTTCCCATTTGAAAGTATTTGGAAGTGAATGTTCTAGATAAGGAGAGAAACAAGCTTCAACCAAAAAGCATCAAATGTATCTGCCTGGGGTACAGCAAAGATAAGAAGGCTTATAAGCTTTATGACCCTGACGCTAAGAAGATCATAGCGAGTCGTGATGTGGTGTTCAAGGAGGAGCAGCCACATGCAGTGGAGGAGGGAAAGAGAGCTTCCACTTTATCATCAGGCGAAGGGGCAATTCACTATGAACCTAGCCCAAGAGCTATCCCTTCTACACAAGAGAAGGAAGCATCATCTTCAGATGATGAGTCTGAAAGTCATCAACCTGCCAACACCCAAGTGGAAAAGACATTGCCATGTTGGGTGAGGCAGCTCAATGATTTTGCAAACCCTATCGCACAGTCACTAGAATAGGTTGCAGATGGACCGAGGCGATCACAGAGAATAGAGGAATAGAGACGAGCAAGCGCCCATATTGTAAACACAGCCTTGATGGCTGATCTCATTCAAGAAGAAGCGAAGGAACCAAGCAATGTGGAAGAGTCACTCCATGATCCAAATTGGAGGGCCGCCATGCAAACAGAATACAACAATATCATGAAGAATGGAACTTGGGAGCTAGTGGAGCGACCCCCTAAGCGTAAAGTCATTGGCACCAAGTGGGTTTGGAAGCTAAAGTACAAGGCTAATGGTACTCTAGAAAAATATAAAGCAAGACTTGTTGCACATGGCTACTCACAAGTTGAAGGCATTGACTTTTGTGAATCATTTGCCCCGACTGCAAGAATGACTACTATCCGAGTAGTACTAGTTGTGGCTGCACATAAGTGTTGGCCAGTCTATCACATGGATGTCAAGTCAGCGTTTCTGAATGGAGACCTCAAGGAGGAGGTATATGTGTCTCAACCGCCAGGGTTTGAGGCTCTTGATTCAGAGAACAAGGTATGTAAGCTGAAGAAGGCATTATATGGGCTAAAACAAGCCCCTAGAGCATGGTACTAGCAGATAGATAAGTATCTCTTGGACCTAGATTTCAAAAGATGTGCTTCTGATGCTAACTTGTATGTTCTAAAGAGAGGAGGGAAGACAATTGTGCTTGTACTCTATGTAGATGACCTTGTGATTACAAGAAATGATGATGCTATTCTTCAACAAACAAAAGATGCCCTGAGTTTAGAATTTGAAATGACAGACTTGGGCTTAATGCATTATTGCTTAGGTCTTGAAGTTTGGCAAGAACCAGGGAAGATTTTTATCTCTCAACAAAAGTATGCAAGACAAATATTGAAGGCATTCGACATGGAGGATTGCAAGGAAATTTCTACACCTATGGAGGTCAACACAAAATTATCTATTGAAGATACTTCACCTCAAGTGGATATTGGAAGATACAGGAAATTAGTTGGAAGTCTAATCTACTTGTGCAATAGCAGACCACACATCTCTTATGTTGTTGGAATAGTAAGCAGGTTCTCTAATAAGCCTTGCCAAACTCATTAGAAGGCAAGCATGCGGATACTCAGGTATGTGAAAGGAACTACTGATTATGGTATTCTTTATGAAGAAGGATCATCTCCGGTTGGATACTGTGACTCAGATTGGGCAGGAGATATTGATACCAGAAAATCAGTTTCTGGATATTGCTTTTCTTTAGGATCAGGGATTTTCTCTTGGATCAGTAAGAAGCAACCGACTGTAGCATTATCTTCTACTGAAGTTGAGTACAAAGCTGCATGCGTTGTAGCATGTGCAGCAATATGGTTGAGGAGGATCCTATGGCACATAGGAATACAAGGACACGAGGCTATAGAGTTGAAGTGTGACAACCAAAGTTGCATGGCCATCGCCAAAAATCCTGTTTTCCATGCACGTACCAAGCACATAGAAATCCAGTATCACTATGTGTGTGAGTTGATTGAGGATGGGGTCGTGGAGATAACTTATTGACCTACTGAAGAAAATGGAGCAGACATCTTCACCAAGGCTCTTGGGAGAGAGAAACTTCTTCGACACTTTCCAAAGCTTGGGATTGGACCCAGGAGGTAGTTCACCATCGGGTGGACATTGAGGGGGGGTGTTAGATATGCTCAATACTCCACCCTCATGTGACCACAAATGATCCATGGTGCTCTAAGTTGTAAGGACCCCATTATGAGGAGAAGCCATTATGAGAGCCCAGACATTTGTGGAATCCTAACTTCCAAGTTAGATGAGGTCTATGCGTGACCATTGATGGTTGTAGATGAACTTTGTGAGCCTAGTTGTTAGGTTAGGTAGGGCATAAACTTCCAGGCCATTAGATTGCCATTTGAGGTGAAAATAAAGGCCTTGTGGCATCGCGCGGTTTCCCCATAGAACCTTAATGGGGGGGAGTGCAGAGGGGGGCTTGCCCCCTTCTGCGGGGTCCGGGGGACCTATCCCCCAGCCCGTAGGGCCGAGACGGTAGGACTTTTGGTGGTGGAGATATTGTCGGATCATATATTTTACCGACTATTTTGTATCTCCCAACTACATTTATCTATACCGAACCGCCTTGTAAAACCTATATAACCACGGCCCAGGTTGAGCTTTACATAGAATTGCGCACTAGTAAGCCCTTCATCTAGAGTCTGTCTAGATCGCCATCTAATCTCCATAGTGGGAGCGCACGGGTGGACAACACCATCATTGTAACTGCATTATGCTCGGCAATCTCAGAATTTGAGTTCTCTATCTCTAAGTCTGCATCTATCTTTGTCTGCGTTTTTCTCTCAACTCTGTCTGCAGGTCTAGTCCGTTGTGCTGTTATTTTCTTACATGTGCATCATTCTTTTTCGTGGCTTTTGCCTCTACCCATTTGGTAAGATAATCTGTCGCAACAATAATGTATTCAGCATGTGTACCTCTTGCAGGGGGGTTAATGGGTCCTACAAAGTCTATACCCCACTTAGAAAATGCACATCATCCCATCATGGTTTTCAATGGCATTTCATCTCTGCGAGTAGGAAATTGAGTTCTCTAGCACACATCACATCTCTTTACATAGGTATGTGTGTCCATGTGAAGAGTGGGCCACCATAATCTTGTAAAGAGGATGGCTTTGATTACCCTATCGGGTCCAAAATGACCTCCTGCAACACCTTGGTGTGCAATCTCTAGTACGCTCAAATAATTGCTCTCATGAACACATTGTCTTAGGTATCCATCTCGTCCTCGTTTGTATAGATTATCGCCAATAAGTGAGTAGTCTTGAGCTTCCTGCTCTAGACTGCGTTGTCATGCTAAGGTCATTCCTTGAGGGAATGTTTTCGTCCTCAAGTATGTCACTAAAGGTTCACTCCATTCTGGTGTGAGAGACACGTGATATAATGTAGCATGTTCTACTGGTGGTCTTTCACAACAAACATGGCATTCTTTACACAACTTGTAGACGTCTGCTTCCATCGAAGGCCAATATACTCCTAGTTTATGCAGATTCTGCAATGTACGATGTTTCGAGTGATGTTGCTTTAATGCACCTATGTGTGCTAATTGCAACCAATTCGCATGTTCTGATTCATCTACACAACAAGCAAGAATCTTTTGATTATCTTGTTTGTATATACTTCCTGCTATTATTTGATATCTTTGAGACTTGGTAATTTCTCCTTCCTTGATCCTTATCCTAGGATTCTTGGGTCCATATGTGAGAATAGGGATAATAAGCTTAGCGCATTCTAGTGCTATCTCAAGGTTAAACAAATATGCATTAGGTAATTCATCCGCTATCCCTTGAGGAGCTTCTCCTGTAGTTAATCTTGAAAGGTGGTGAGCTCTCAGGTGTGTCTTTCCTTTCCTGACTACTACTTCAAAGTCGTACTCCATCAGTAATAGAAACCAACGTATCAACCGTCCTGTGTTACATGGCTTATTGACTAAGTACAATAATGCTTGATGATCTGTGAAGAATTTGAACTTATTTGCCAACAAATAATGCCTGAATTTCTTTACTGCGTAGATCATTCTTAATCCTTCTCGTTTCGTAGTGGTGTAATTTCTTTCTACTGCATTCAACTGTCTGCTCGCCTAAGCTATGGGGAGATCTATATTACCTTCATTCGTGGGTTGTGCTAACACACATCCTATGGCATACATCCACATGTACATGGAATGGCTTGCTCCAATCTCGGGTTGTCAATATAGGTGCTGAGCACAAACGTCATTTAAGTTCATTGAACGAATTCTTGCATTCATCTGTCCATTCAAACTTGGTTAGGAGAGAGTACAGAGGCTTGGCTATGATTGCATACATGTGTATGAATCGTCTATAATAACCACAATGACCCATAAATTCCTATAGCTCTTTTACGTTATTTGGTCTGGGTAGTTCTGCAATTACCTTTACTTTTTCTTCATCTATCAAAATTCCATTCTTTGACACAATGTGTCCTAGAATTTTGCCTTTTCTAACCATGAAAACGCATTTTTCTGGGTTCAGAAAAACCTGATATTCTTGACATTTGTCAAATACTTGCCTTAACTCTGGGATATGTGTCTGTCTTAGACTCGAATGAGCACATAGGTCATCGACATAAACTTTCAAATTCTTGCGTAAGAATTCCTTAAAAACATGACAGATGAGTCACTGGAAGGTGGTGGGTGCATTTGTCAAGCCAAATGGCATCACACGAAATGCAAATATGCCCCATTCTGTGGCAAAAGCCGTCTTGTGTTGATCTTTTGGAGCAATGGCTACTTGATTATAGCCTGAGAATCCATCAAGAAAGCTGTAAACTTCCTTGCCTGCAACTCTTTCCAATAAATGTTATGTGATAGGAAGAGGATAACTGTCTCTAATCATGGTGGCTTTAACTTTTTTAAGGTTAATACACACACGCAATTTTCCATTCTTCTTGGGCACAACCACAATGGGGGATACCCATTCGGTATGCTCAATTTCATAAATGAATCCTTCTTCTATCAAACGATCTTTTTCTTCTTTGCAACGTAGTTATCATTGTATGTGTATGGTTTCTGTTTTGTAGGTTTTGCATCTGGAGTCATAGGGATTCTATGAGAACGGATATCCGGGTCTACTCCTTTCAGGTCTTTGTAACTCCAAGCGAACACATCTCTATATTCTCGCAATAGGGCAACTAATTCTTCTTCTTCTTCTGTCGTCAAGTCATGTGCTATGTAGGTACATTTCTCTTCTTCTCCTTCTATGGCAACTATTATTCTTTTGGTTTTCTCTCGATTATTGTATACTTCTCCAATGTCAGATTTTCTATTAGACATCCGTACCATGATTCGTCTATCTTCTATTTTATATTTCTTGAAGTTCTCCGGTACCTCAAACAAAGATTCTTCTTCTTTTGACATGGCTCCTTTCTTCTTTCTTTTCTTGCCTTCACTCTTGGTGGTCACGTGTGTGGCTAATCTCACCTCATTCATAATTTCTTTGTGTCTCTGAGGATGAGTTTCTACTTCGTAGAAATATTCTTCGTCTGATGCAAAGGGTGGGTCCATAATAATTGACTCTAGATCGAAATCACTCGCATCCTCAAATGCATCAGTGCTAGGTTCACATTCTTCAATAATCGAATCACACATGATTGGGTCTATTGTGAAAACTGAAATGTCATAGCCATCCTCGTCACAGTGGGGTGTCCATTGTTCTTCATTGATGGCTACATCCATGGTTGCTAGGATTTCTGCCCAACCATGGGGTTCAAATTCTTCGTCTGGAAATACTATAGGTGCATAAGCTGGGTCTTGAAGGGTTCGTGGATGTTGTTTTGAACCTAAGGTCCTGGCTTCTAACTGTTCTTCCTCTCGTTTTGCTACTTTACACATCCATAAATGAGTATCCTCGTGCAACCATGAGGGGTCTGATTCTAATGAGTGTACCGATTCTGTTTCTACCTGTGTCTTATGGATGGTATTCCATTGTATTGGGGGTACGTCTCGATGTGAATAGTCTTTAAGATTGACTTTAGTAGTCACTCCTAAATGTTACGAGTACAAAGAATTAGTTCCCCAATCTTGTACAATTTGCAACTGACGCATGAATGGTCGTCCTAAAATCATCTCGTAAGCATGATTTTTTGCAAAATCACAAATGGCAAAAGTATGCTCAAACTCTAAACCACATGTGGTGAGAGATATGCCTTCTAGTAAACCTAATGGTTTTTCTATGTGTCCGTCAGCCATTTGTAGCTTCATCCTACTAGGTCTTAATGCTGGCTTACCCCAACGTTTCCATAAAGTGGTGGTAGCTATGGCTACTCTGGCTCCTGAATCTAAGACTGCTTTGGTGGTTAGCCCTGATGGGTTATTGGAAGATAAGTGTTACTTTCCTCTCCTTCGCTTACATCTCTGATCCTTTCTATGGGTATCTCTAGTACCTTCTTGTGTGATCCTATTTGTGAGGGAGTAGTAGCAAGTTCAGGGAATTAATTTGCTACATGTTTCCACAGTTCTGGTTTAATCTTCAACAACTCCTCTAGAGTGAGGTGACATTGTACCTTAGTGTTCTTGATCACTTCCATGTTTCTTGGGATTACTAATTCTTCATTCCTCACTATTATCGTGGGTGCTCTCATGCTAATAGACTTAGCTTCCCATGGTCCTATGAACTGAGGTAATTCTTGTAAAGAATTGGATTCAAAACCTGTGTGTTCACTCAGTTGCTCTTCCTCAACATCATTGTAAATAGAGGGGATGTCTTGGGGAAATTGCTCCTGCAAGTCGTCTATTTCCTGAATAGGTGGATGGGTTCCTTGTTCTTTTCTCCACCTCTCTTCTTGGATTTCTCTAAGAAATTCATGTGAATACCTATGTATGGAAGATAGGTTGTCTTGACTTTCTGTATTGGGTACTTGAGACAGGGATGGTGCATTCCTTTCCTGTGTCTCCGAGGCAATAGGGTTCCTATACCACAACTCAACCAAAAAGGCAAGCACAATGGTATATGACAACTGCTATATCAAATAGACAAGGAGACTTCGAGAGGAAAGTAGTTCCGGACATGAAGAAGATCTGGGTATGAAAAGGAGAGCAACCACTAGCCGTGCCAACACAATTCCCACCCAGGCAAGTCAACCAGTGGAAGACAAGAACCAAGAACCTACGACATGCTCAAGCACGAAGAATCCAACAAATTTGGGTACCGAAGCAATCGATGAAGGCTGACCACAATAAGGTACAAATTTGGGTGCCTAAAAAATTAGCTGGAGCTCAACAAGGACGATTACAGATGTGGGTACCTAAGAAGCTCTTACATACGCAACAACCTATGCTCCCCACCATGCAGAAGGTCTCAACAAAGAAGCCAAGGAAAGAAAAGGGTAAGAACAGAGCACAAAGACCAAACGAAGATAAACTCAACCCTTCTGCGAAAGTAAGCAGGCAATCATCACGGATATGGTTTGGAAGCCGAAAGCACCAGCCGCATCCACACAACCAAAGAGCCAACGGCACTGGATACCAAAGTCTGGACAGCATCCACAAAAGAAGTGGCCTAAGGTGATCTCTACAGGGCCAAATACTATTCTAAAGTGGGTTCCAATCAGGAGGACTACATCAATTCGAGATCAAATCGACACCTCCAAACAAAGAATGCATCAAGTATGCAAGTAACATCAAAAACCTCCACATACGACAACCATGTGCCTTTGGCATAACCCTGTCTTTTGCACCATTCAGGACATGCATTTCCAAAGTGTGCATCAATATAGGGCCACATTACATGGCCGTGCATAGACACAATTGAGAAATCCCAGGCACATGAGACACAATATTCACATGTAAAATATTTTATTGATACTAACCTCTTTCTTCTTGTTTAATTCCATCGTGTGCACCAAACAAAAAAAAAAGAAGAGGACTATGTGCTTGAAAATGCTCATCAGCGAACTATCAGCAAAGACATCACCATCAACAAAAAAGACAAGCTGATGGTCAAACACCATGATGGAACTACAACATGAAGAGATGAAGATCAACGGACCTTTCACCATGGTAAGACGTGCATGCTTCAACAACACTATAACCATGATAGATTAGGAAACCTCTTCATCAGCATACCCTTGAGCACTTAGCTCAAGACCCAATCTCTTGCACCATACTTCTTGCCACGCATTTTCCAAGTACGCATACGTAGGGCCACATTACAAGGCCATGCACAAGGCACATATTTTGTTCAACCCATGCACTAATGCACTTACCCATCATACATTATGGGTTACAAGTACTTGGCATGCAAACTATGAAAGCCATCATTGGAAGAATCAGAGGACATCAGGGTGACCACTACAAGAGCAAGGGAGCCATCCACCACCGAGAGTTGCTCATAATCAACATTGACCACCTCCTGTTAGCAACTAGCAGTTTTGGAAAGCTCACAAATGCACCATCAAGATGGAATACAAGGAAGAAGTACATACAAAGGGACTACAAATTGCAAGAGCTAGCAGTGGCAAAGTGACGAACCAGACAAACTACCAGGCTACATTGGGAACATGGATCGCTCCTGTTGAATGTAAAGGACACTACCTCTCAACGTACTACATGGAACAACCGCTACAAAAAGGGTCTGTCAGGGACGACAGACTCAAGAGGGGGGGGGGAGTGTTGAAGCTCAAACTCAAGGACAAAGCATGGAAGCGCATCAAGGAAGTTGACACACAAGAAGAAGGAGCAAGTAGGGAGCTCCAAGAAGCACCTGTCAAATTTTCAAAAGAAATCCCTATAAAAATAGTGATTTTTATCACTAAAAATCATTGTAAATACCATTTTCTATTTTTACAACTCCATTTTGTTCAAGCCAAGGAGTCCTTGAGCTTGGGGATTATTAGATGTATCATACTACCAATTTTCATAAATTTTAGATTCTGTTTGAGCCCCCAAATAAGCCCTAGAACCTAATTTTTAACTAGGCCAGACACTAGGTTTCACATCTAGTGACCAACATAGTTAAAAAATAGGTTCTAGGTGCTATTTGAAGGTCTAAACAAAGTCTAAAAATAACCAAAATTGGTAGGCTCGTTCTACCTAAGCTCCTCAAGCTTGAGGACTCCTCGGCTTGCACAAAATGGAGCTACTAATTACAAAAAGTGTTTTTTCTATGTTACATATGGTACAAGAGTGATGAAAATCATTGTTGGGATTTTTGAAAAGTATTATAAAACATAATTCTTTGAAAAAATAATCTGCTTGGCTCCCCACTACTTCATTGTGATCCGCCTTCACATACTTCCTCGTCGTCTATGCCTCTGGCTACTGCCAACACCCCCTCCCTCTTGCTTTTGTCGTCCTTGACAGAACCTTGTTGCGGGGTCTATCGGATATAGTTTTGTAGGAGGTCATGAGCAAGGGTGTGCTCTAAACTGTGAATACCTCTTGCAAGATCTGCTTCGCGTTTTTCCCAATCTATGGGTTGAGGTTCATCTAATGGTGGGAGTCTGTAGTGCGTGGAGTATACCAGTTTCACATGCAAATAATTCGAGTATGTGTGTGGGCCTGCGTATGAACACCTTAGAATGGTACTCCCAAAAACCGGTAGTAAACATCTCTTCGAATGTCATTTTATAGCATGTCGGTAAATATTTGATGCGATAGTGCTAGGCATAACACACCCAAAGCCATGGTGTCGTGCTCATATCATACGCTAAATCTTGATTACCATGCTCGAAGTTCGGGGTGTTAACATGTGGTGCCTTGACGCAACGGAAAACTTTGAATACTATATGCATCATGTCAAATATTTTGACCATCATATGGGCAGCTACATTGTCCAGCGGCGTAAGCGGGGGAACCAGTGGTGAATAGTTGCCATCATATATCCTACAGTGGGCGGTCTGATGGATGGAGTGAAATATGGATAATTTAGCCAGTCCTAGCACTGCTTGTTGTTTTGTACTTTGATTGCAAAGGCCTTCTAGGAGCGGCGTCTTGGTATCAGTCCCCAACATGGGTTATACTTTAAATGCATGGGTGCCTTGACCCATGTGCTCATCATTTTGGGATATTGTTGTAATAAGTCATGGCACCAAGTTGGTTGAAATATTTCTCTGCTCTGCGCATCCGGTGGCAAGTCATTAGGCTTAAACTAAGTTGCACATGAGGGTTTCTTGCATGTCTCCTTTCAATGACTACTTGCTACCTCATATTAGAGGACTTGAAAGTGCAAGTGACATATGGAATGGTTTGGAGGAGCATTTCCAAAATACTACAAAGTCAAGTAAGGCATCTTTATGGGCAGAGTTTACCACATTTAAAAAGAAAGCTTCTCAATCCATTTCTGATTATGTAATAAGGATGAAGGACATTGCAGATGCATTAGGAGCAGTTGATGAAGATATTGAAGAAGATAAATTGGTAAGGAAAATCCTCACAGGTTTGAGAGGAGATGAGAAAAGGAAGCCATTCATTTTGTCTACTGAATTGTCACTAGATCATTTCACTCCTGATTTAAATCAGCTGCTAGGACACATGCTAACTTTTGAGCAGGATATCAAAGGTGATGGTGATAAGAGTGCAATTCAAGCAATGTATTCAAAGGACAAGAAGAAGAATAGCAAAGGCAAGCAACAATTAAATGAAGAAGAAGGTACAACTAGTCAAGCCAACTTCCTAAGAAGAAGAGGAGGTGGCAAAGGTAGAGGAAGAGGCAAAAGCAATAAAGATGGAGCCAAAGCTTGATGGATTTGTGGTAAGACAAATCATTTAGCTCATGATTGTTGGCATAATAATCAGAATAATGGAGGATATAGCCAGAACTATAATTTAAGAGGAAGAGGTGGTAGAAACCAAAGAGGTAATTTCAGAGGAAGAGGTAGTAGAGGTTACTTTGGAAGAAATGCAGGTAGAGGTTTCCAAACTCAATCCTACAACAATACCTACTACAATTATGCTTCAGATCAGAAAGAAGATTCAACCTTAATCATGAATGCAACTTGTGAAAGACAAAGTGAAGACCAAAGAGTCTTCTACATTGACTTAGGGTGTAGCAATCACCTGAGTGTGTTAATATAGCCTTGATGACTGATTTGGAGAATAAGGTAACTAATCATGTAGTTCGAACAGGTGATAATACAAAGCACAATGTGAAGTCAATTGGATCAGTGAAGGCCAAGGATGGAAGTACTCTTCTGAGTAAGGTCTTGTATGTTCCTACAATTCCTAAGAATCTGATAAGTGTAGGGCAAATTGTTGAAAAAGTTTATGAAGTAAGGTTCACTAATGATGGAGTTTTTGTGGAAGACCCTAGCAATGGGTATAAACAAATTGTTTCAAGGAAGAAAGAAGGAAGACTTTTCACATTGAAGATTCAAGGAAATGTTGGTCATGCCTTGTTTACTTATGGAGGACATAAGATCTCTGAGTTAGATGTTTGGCATAAAAGGCTTTGACATTTCAATGAAAAAGGTATTAAGGATATGGTTAAGAATGGTTCAGTGCTTCGATTGCCTAATGTTGCAGGTCAACACATGACATTCAGATGTGAGGCATGTCAATTAGGTAAGGCTCATAAGCAATCATACAATAAGCATGGATTTATGTATTCAGAGAAGCTTGAATTGGTACACACAGATGTGTGGCGACCATCAAAGGATTTCAGTATTAATGGTTCAAGATATTATGTGATTTATGTTGATTATGCTACTATGTGGATCACTATATATGTGATCAAAGATAAATTAGAGGTATTCAATACATTTAAACATTATCATGTGTATGCAGAAAAAATCACAAGTCAAAAGTTGAAGAGACTAAGGTCAGATGGAGGAGGAGAGTATTTCTCTAATGAGTTCAGTGATTACTTATGGAATGCAAGTATAAAAAGGGAAGTCACTTGCAAGTACTCTCCTCAACAAAATGGTGTAGCAGAAAGCAGAAATAGAACTCTTGTTGAGTTTGCAAGATCAATGATGAAGGAGAAAAATTATCCAAATTATTTGTGGGCTGAGGTTGTAAATACAACTACATACTTGGTTAATAGGTTACCATGTAAAGCTTTGCAGGGTATGACACCATATGAGGCATGGTGTGTTAAGAGACCTACCTTAGATCATTGCAAAGTATTTGGATGTTTGGCTTATGCATATGTGCCATCTCAGTTGAGACATAAATTGGAACCTAAAGCTGAAAAGTATGTGTTCATTGGATATGATGATAAGCAGATGGGATATAGGTTGTGGAGTCCATCCACAAAGCAATTCCTTGTATCAAAGGATGTTACATTTGATGAGCAAAGTACTTGGTATGTAGGAACAATCAATAATCATGCAGGTGATGAAGAAGTTTTAAATCAGAAGAAAGGTAAATCAAAGATTCAGATATTTGATGAAGAAGAGAACAATGAAGTACAAGTTGAAGTTGAAGAAGTGCCAAGGTTTGATCCAGAATGTGATGAACCAAAAACTTCAAGAAGTGGATAACTCAGAAGGTCATCAAGACACAAATGTCAACCTACAAGGTACAACTATGACACTTCTTTTTTTACTATAAAAGATTATGCTTACATGGTGAAAGCATATGAAGACCCTTGTACATATGAAGAGGCAAAAGGTAAGGAAAATTGGGAAAAAGCTATGCAAGAAGAGTATGATGCATTGATGGAGAATGAGACATGCGATTTGGTTCCTAAACCAAATAGTTAGAAGATCATTGGATGCAAATGGGTCTACAAGACAAAGAGGTATGCAGATGGAAGTGTGTCTAGGTATAAAGCTAGACTTGTTGTGAAAGGGTATGCTTAGACATTTGGTATAGATTATGATGAAACCTATAGTCCTGTGGCAAAGATGACAACCATCAAGAAACTCATAGCCATTGCTGCATGTAAAGGTTGGAGATTATGTCAATTAGATGTGAAGAATGCTTTTCTTAATGGTTATATTTCAGATGATATTTTCATGGAACAACCAGAAGGGTTCATAGATAAAAGGTATTCAGAATATGTATGTAAGCTCAAGAGAGCTTTGTATGGTTTGAACCAGGCCCCAAGGGCATGGAATTATAGACTTGTGAAGTTCTTGAAGGAACTTGGTTTCCAAGTATCTAAAGCTGATAGTAGCTTGCTTGTTAAAGCAAGTGATGATGGGTTCATTTACATGTGCATATATGTTGATGACATAATTCTTACAGGCACAGATGAGAAGGACATACAAAGCCTCAAGAAACAAATGGAGAAAGAATTCAAGATTAGTGACTTGGAAGACTTGTCATATTTCTTGGGTATGGAGATCTCATATACTCAACATGGAGTATATGTAACTCAAGAAAGGTATTTGAAGAACTTGTTAATCAAGTTTAAAATGGAAGATTTCAGGGTAGCACCTACTCCAATGGAGGTGAATCACAAATTGAGCAAATATGGAGGAGAAGAATTCAAGGACATGAAACTATATCAAAGTCTGGTTAATAGTCTAATTTATGCTACATTGACTAGGCCTGATTTGTCATATGCAGTTGGAGTGTTGTCTCAATTCATGCATTGTCCTAGGAAAGAACATTGGGTTGCATGACAAAGAGTGTTGAGATACATTAAGGGTACACTCAAGGAAGGTTTGTATTATGGTTTTACATCAGATACAAACATCAAGATATATAGTGATACAGATTGGGCAGGTGATCCTGATGATAGGAGATCAACATATGGATACTTATGTTATGTGGGAGATAATTTAATCTCTTGGTGTTCTAAGAAGCAACACATAGTTGCTTTATCATCTATAGAGGTAGAGTATGAAGGTATGGTTGAAGCTGCAAAGGAAGTCATATGGTTGAAGACTCTCATGAAGAGTTTTGACATCATTTAGAGTGCACCCACTATTCATGGAGATAAATATGAGTTCATTGTATCTAGCTGCTAACCCTGTTTTTCATGCCAGGACTAAACACATTGAGATCCAGTATCACTTCTTGATAAGGAGATTGAAGTTATACATACTTCAACAAAAGATCAGATTGCAAATATGCTAACCAAAAGCTTGGATGGACCAAAGCTACAGAGATTCAAAGACATGGCAGGTATAAAGAAGGTTGAGAAAATCTCAATTGATGATTGAGGGAGAGCTGTTGATGCAAGAAAACCATCAATTAATGTTTTGCACAAAAGTATTGAAGTCAAAAGATGAAGAAAAGATCAATTCATAAAGGGTGAAGATAGAGCATAATCAGAAAGTGAAGGCTTGTATATACATGTACATTAGACATGCTTATACTTTTGTAATGGTCATGAGCTTGTACATATATGCCTATATATACAAGTAGAAAGTCCGGGCAAGTATGAGAGAGCATGAGATGAGAAGAATTAGACGTTTTAAGAGTCATTAGACACTTTAGACGTGAGGAAGATCTCTCTCATCATTCAGATGTAGATTTTTCTGAATAGAAGAAAAAGTTGCACCCGATATTTTGCTAGGTTCTCCTTCTGTGTTTCATCATTTCAAGAATCCTTTTGTAGATGTCTAATTGCATAGTTAATGATTCTATGGTTAAGATTTGAGAGCCTAATTTTAAACTGGCTGAGAGAATTATGTGTAGGAACATTTGTATGTGAAGAAGTAATGAGTGTCTTCTGAAATAGGTGCAATCTCGATGGTCAAAGAATTGATCAGATCTCAGTGCATAGTGTAAAGTTTTACACAAATCAGGAGTCAAAATCTAAGTTGGAAGGTAATCCATCTATTTCTAAAAGCATTTAATTAAACGGGTTGTAGTTTGCGAGAACCATGCATTAGAAGTTGCTGGTGTCAAAGTTGACTATACAGAAGGACAATTTCAGACATAGGTAGACTATTTGGATCATTTATCAAGATCTACTCAATCTTTTGAGAAGATTTAGCTTGGAGAAGGTGCATGCACATTAGACAACACCTTGTAAAAAGTTTCATTAGAAACTTTACACATTTGATTAGTCAATAATTGAGTTAAGTGCAGCAGACTTTTTTGTGTGTTGAGTTTGTTCACAATTAGTTCAAAATTTTGATAATCTGGTATCGGTCTTTCAAATTGGTAGAGGTTTTGAGTTATTCTTGATATATAGGTGCTCTAACATCAAAGATATCTTGTTCTTTTGGAGATTAACACTCTCCATCATATTTGAAAATCTTAGAAACTGCCCATAGCAGTGTTGCAGGCGGACATTTTGGTCCTAACTGAGTAATTAAAACTATTCTATTCTCAAGACTTTGGTGGCCCACTCTTCATATGGATGCACATACCTTTGTGAAGAAATGTGACACATGTCAACATGCGCAATATCCGATTAGAAAAGACGAGATGCCTTTGAGGCCAATGATGGGAGGACGTGCATTTTCGAAATGGGGTATAGACTTTGTAGGTCCCATTAACCCCCCAGCAAGAAACTCCCATGTAGAATACATTATTGTAGCCACCAATTACCTTACCAAGTGGGTAGAAGTGAAAGCTACAACAAAGAATGATGCTCAAACGATGGCTGGGTTTTTATTCGAGAACGTGTTCACCAAATATGGATTACCAATAGAGTTAGTTAGTGATAGAGGTATGCCCTTCTTGAACGAAGGCATTGAAAAACTCCTTCAAGAATTCATGGTGATACATAAGAAGTCTGCCCCCTATCATCCACAAGCTAATGGACAAGTCGAGAGCACAAATAAGGTCCTATGCAATGTATTGTCCAAACTCCTAAATAATAAATGCTCTGATTGGGACAAACAACTCCATCATGATGTTTGGGCTTATCGAGTTTCCTACAAAACATTACTCAATGCCACCCCATTTCTGATGGTCTTCGGACAAAATGTTGTGCTACCACTAGATTTTTTAATCCCAACTTTAAGAGTAGCACAAGAGCATGAGTGGAGTGGGCATGAATTGTCCACCAGTAACTTCCACAGAACCGAAGTTCCAACCACACTGGATACCAAGTTTTTGGAACCATCCAAAGAGGAAGAGGCCAGAGGTGATCTCTATAAGGCCAACCACTATTCTAAAAATGGATCCCTATAGGGAGGATTACATCATTTCAAGATCTAGTCGCCACCTCCAAACAAAGATTGCATCAAGTCTGCAAGTAACATCAGAAGCCTCGACCAACAACAACCATGTGCCTTTGGCATAACCTTGTCTTTTTCACCATTTAGGTCATGCATTTCCAAAGTATGCATTAAAATAGGGCCACATTACACGACCGTGCATAGACCCCATTGAGAAATCCTAGGCACATGAGACACACTTGCCATATGTAAAATATTTTATTGATACTAACCTCTTTCTTCTTGTTTTATGCCATCACGAGCAAAAAAAAGGGAAGAAAAGAAAAGAAAGAAAAAAAAGAGAGAGAAAAGACTATGCGCTTGAAGAATCTCATAAAGTGAACCATCAAAAAGGACATCCATTGACAAGAAAGACAAGCCAATGGTCAATCATCATGATGGAAGTACAACACAAAGAGTTGAAGTTTGACGGACCTTTCACCATGGTAAGAACTGTAGGCTTCAACAACACTATAACCATGATCGATTAGGAAACCTCTTCATTGGCATACCCTTGAGCACTTAGCTGAAGACCCAACTTCTTGCACCATAATTCTTCCAATGCATTTCCCAAGTATGCATGCATAGGGCTACATTACAAGGCCATGCACAAGGCACACTCTTCTTCCAACCCATGCACTAATGCACTTACCCATCAATCATTATGGGTCACGAGTACTTGGCATGAAAACTAGGGAAGCCATCTTTGAAAACCAGAGGACATCAAGTTGACAACAGCAAGAGAAAGGAAGCAATCCACCACCAAGAGCTACTCACAATCATTTGTGATAACCTCTTTTGAGCAGCTCACAATTTTTGAAAGCTCAACAATACACTCTCATGCTGGAATCAAGGAAGAAGCATATATAGAGGGACTAAACATGAAGAATGAAACAAGCAACCCCACTATAGGTGGAAGACAAACTGCTCTGGTGAAGACATGAGGAACTCTAGCTCTCAAAGTACTCATGTATCATTTACTGAGATATCATGTATCATATAAAATGTGTATTGTGTATCGTTCCAAAGTGGTATCATGTATCACACAAAAGTGGTATCGCCCTTGAGAAATATCATGTATCGTGGGGAACTAAAAAGAGTTTGAAAGAAAAAAAAAGGGAGAGGAAACAATAAACTGAAGGAGAGACTAGGAAAGCCAATAGAGCTTAGGAAAGACCTAGGACCTAGGTGGTGAATGAACTTGAGATCTGGATGAGTGTAAGGTAGTCAAAAGAGTGTTGTATCTTCTACGGAAGTGCAGCCCAACCAAGCCATCACTCCACCTACTCAGACACTTCCAACAACTCTGAGGAGGAAAGATTCATGGCTTCCAAAGACATGCATAGTTCAATACCTAGGGAAGCCTTTATGTCCTCTGTGGAGGGAGAATATCAGACTTCTCTTTAGTATGTGTCCACTAACTTGCAAGGAATACCCATCTACCTCAACGGCCTCAATAGATCAATTGCAAGAATGATAAACACAATGGAATATGAGATAGTCCCAAGAACAGTTATTAAATACGAAGGTGGTGTCTGTATGGACAAGATAGGCCAAATCTATGTAGTGATACAAAATCCTAATCAGATTAACGAGAGAGGAGAGTTAGAGGGACAAGGAACTACTAGAAGAACCAACAATGGAGACACAGTGACTACCCCAATGGGAAAGTCAGTGGTCACTCACGTGTGAAGAGGGGATCTGATACCTCAAGATGACTACATGATGGATGTGTACTTGGTGCATGGATCAGATCTACTCTTACAAATTGATGCACCTACCTAAGGAGAAGGCATCAGCCTAGCAACTATATACGAGCTGAGGGATCCGAAAGATTCATCTAGAGTTATCTGCCTAGGCCAAAATCAAAGGAGATATTGGTTGGCAGATGAAGAGGATAGGTCATGGCTAAAGTATATAGGGTTGCCTGTATTCCTTCCTTGAGAAAAAAGCAACTACCTCACAAAACCCATTTGGGACCCATCAAGCTACGAAAAACATGACATCAAGACAAACAAGCCAATGTAGTGTTCCCATCAGACCTCATGTCTAGTTCGCTATGCCAAGAATTAATCCCAACAGCCAAACTAGCCAAGGAATGGGAAATATGAATAGGCCAAACTTTAGGGCAAGACCACATCAAAGTGTAGGACATGGAGTGCACCCCGTACGATTGGCAATTCCCATCATAATTCGACCTCTGGAGCCAAGAAGGAGACTGATACCAATCCAAGTGGCCAAATGTATGCAAAATCATTAGGACGGCTCCAAAGATTCCTATGATCACATGGCAAAGTTCAAACAAGTATTGCGAGTGGGGCAAGTGGATGACTTTTTTGTGCAGTATGAATCCTTTGGGCTAACCCTCATGGGAACGTCCTTGACTTGGTTCCAACCATTAGAGCAAAATCATTTTGGCAATGTTGAATAATTATTCCAAGAATTCATTGGGGAATTCAATAAAAGAGGGATTAAATACAATTCGTTGTCCTTAATCCATAGTTTCAAATAGGCTCATTATGAGACAATAAAAAATGCAGCTAGAAGATTTAATCAGTATGTAGACCGATGTCTAGTAATGGAGAGACCTTCTCAGCAAAAGATGATATCCATATTTCTAGATGGTCTAACTAATGGAACATTGAGAACCTTAGTATATGTAAAACGGTTGCAAATAGTGAGTGAGTATCTCCAAGAGTGCATAGATTTGGAAGACAATTTACGGGATGACCTCAAAACCACACAGAATCCTACTAAATCAGAGGAAACAAGGAGCAATGCAACTTCTAGTACGAGTAATGTTGAGGAATTGGTAGAGTTAGTAGCCAAGAAATTTGGAGTATAGGGATAAAGAAACTACCAGAACCCCCTCCCTTGAGCGTGCCGATGTTAAGAAGATGTACACAGTGCGGTGGAGATCATCTATCCCATGTCTGCACAAGAGGTTTAGGATTGTCACAACCTTACCCCTACAATAGGCAATCGGTCCAAGGACCTAATATGTACAGTCATATTGAGCAAAAGTACATCAACCGTGACACTGAGAACTGCCCATTTAATAGACAACAAAGACTAGTTGTACCACCTCAGTATAGACCATACGAATATCCTCTTAGGGAACAAGGCAGAGAAGTTCTAAGGCATAACCCTTACCCAGGACCATAGGTAGCACCTAGACCATATGAACATGGAGGGTAAGGACAACCACAACTAGTACTCGGACAACAACCACCCCACCCATAGAATGTAGTACCAATAAAGTATACCCAATTAGAGGAAAACCTAGAAAGAGCCATAGCGCCAGCGACACCTTTAACCAACTCCAAAACAATGAATCGAGGTTTCGATCAGACCCAAGGAGATTATTACTCTTATGATGCAAGCCTAATAGAATACTACTAGACCTACGAGCAGCAATACTATAGTTATGAGGGATATGAAAACTCTTGTGGACCTGAGTATGTGAATCTCATGTACACTACACCCAAAGTCCAAACTCTTAGTAGGCCACCCACAAGACCACCTACCCCAAGAGGATCGTGTTATAGGTGTGGAGGTGATCACTTCATAAGGGAATGCACTTTGCCCTACAACCCACCACCCCCATGGGTATGGGAAGGCTACTATAACGAATGTGGTAAAGAGCACTTGTTTTGAGAATATCCAAAGAACCCCAACAAGGTCCCTCCCACTACCCAAATCAATGTGATTGAAGTGATTGAATCATCTGGAAATGATAAGGAGTACATAGTACCACTAAAGGCTATTACTCGAGCCTAAGCCAAGGAGACTATGGGTAAGGAAACAATGTGTGAACCTGAGGGTATTATTTTGGTCACGAACTATCTAACAAAATGGGTAGAAGCAAAAGTGACTAGGAAAAATGATGCCCAAACCATAGCTAAATTTCTATTTGAAAATATCTTTATGTGCTTTGGATTCTCGATAGAAATTGTTAGTGATAGCGGAACACATTTCATCAATGAGGTAATTGAATCCCTAATGAATGAATTTCTTGTGATTCGTAAAAAATCAGCCCCTTACCATCCCCAAGCAAATGGACAAGTTGAAAGTTTCAACAAAGTATTGTGCACAGTATTAACTAAAATAGTTAACAATGGAAGGTCAAAGTGGGATAAACAATTGCATCATGCAATATGGGCCTTCCATGTAGCATACAAGACTGCTATTGGAACTACTCCTTTCAATTTATTATGTGAGCAAAATGCAATTCTGCCAATTGATTTATTAGTTCCCACATTATGGGTTGCACAACAAAACAAATGGACAGGCCATGAACTATCTAAACAATTGGATTAGATTGAAAAGCTGCATGAGACCAGATTACAGGTAGTGGCAAGAATATATGCAGCAAAATGAAGGCAAAAAACATATTACGATGCACACATTATAGATAAGGGTTTAAAAAAAGGAGATCTGGTGTTAGTATACACATTGAAACAACATGTGAAGAAGCTACAACAATGTGGATATGGGTCACTATTGATAAATCAAATATCCACTAGCGGAGCAATTAACTTAGCCACTTTAGATGGACATGTACTTACTAACTACATAAGTGGTTGTAGAGTAAAAAGGTACATGGAACCATTGATTGAAAGAATGCTATCAAGACTCTTAGGAGCACAATATCGAAAAAAAAGAAGAGGAAAGGATATGAGAAGAAGCCCGAATAGAAGCATTAGAAGGAATTAGGAAAAGGAAAGAGTGTATAAGATAGCGGGATGAATGATATCTATGAGGAGAAGAACATATCCTCATGGCAAACTATCAAATAGGTAATGTAGAGAACGTAAACACTTATGTCCCTTGACCGTACGTGAATCTAGGGATCAACATAAAGGAATATCAATTAGTAGATTCATTGATTGAAACACATATGGCATTGAGTTGCATGCGAGCCTCATTAACCAACAACCTCAAGACAACCATTAATCCCACCAAAGCGTACATGATAGGGATTAGAGGACAATTCATTGAGTGTATTGGAGAATTTTCAGTCCCTCCATCTGGAAAACACTACCATGAATCAAAGATTTCTGGTATGCAAGGACGGAGACCTTCTCGAAGGTTTGATACTAGGTCAAGATTGGATTTTTGAATATGAAGTTTGCATACATCTAGCCCAAGGATACATATCAGCTAAAGAAGGGCACAAAAACGTCTTTAGCCTTCTAGAGGCTAGTCCACCCTAAGTTACCATCACAATAGTACCGAGGGCAGCAAGCCTAGAGAAGATAGAGGAAGAAATTCCAAGTGTTACTATGAATCAGGATTGTCCTAATCCCGACTTGTCTACACCTTGTAATGTGTCACATGATTCTTTAGCCAATTCTTCCTTAGAAAGTGAGCTTGAAAGAATGAGTGAGAACATTTCATCCAACCACATCAGTGAGAGAATGGAAGAGCCTACATGGAGGTCAAACACAAGAATATAACAACGATTGAACACTCGGCTCCAATGGATTGGGAAGGATAAATTGCCACAACATGAAAGTGGAAAGAAGGAACAGACTGATCAACAATGAGAGACACAAAAGAATAGCGGCTATCCCAAATCACCATGGAACAAATCTAGAATTCTATGCATATGGCCTCCAAACCCATTGGTGGAAGCTCAATGGTTGCAGCGATGCATTTGGATTCGAAAAGCGATGAGGCAACAAGCCAATTAAGAAATGGAAAAGCTCAATGAAATATCATATCGGTGGAATCAAGCATTTGAACCAATCATCAAGGAGAGAAGAAAACCCCAAACAACTACAATACAAAAATTCCAAACCAAGGGTAGAAGAAGGTCGAGGACTACATTCAAAAATGAAGAAAGGGCAATGCAAAAAAATCGAACGCCAAAAAATCATATATCAATGTTAAAGTGGAGACCAAAGAAGAAACAAGGAATCTACCTAGACAACCCAATGGACCATTCTTGCACTCATACGGAGTTCATTGCATCAAGAGTATGCATGGTAGTTCCACATTACTTGGCCATGCATTCGACACATGAACTCTTCAACAAGAATAGTGGTGCACTTTTCCGCCACAGGAATAGGACCTAGTGTGTACCTCATAGGATATGAATCAATTGTACATAAATAAATGCTTCGGCTATAAACTAACCTTTTGTTTTCTTTCAGTAAAAAATGAGAAGAAAAAACTATGACCTGGTATCTTACTTACCTCAACCTAGTAAGGGGGATACCACTCCATGGGGAACAACTCATCACTGCACACAACTAAAATAGATATAGAATTAGTTTCTTTCCAGGAATAATTCTCTATTACATTATAAGTGTAGATGGCTTCTAGAGACTTTGAAGCGATAGTACAAGAGGAAGTGCTAGAATTTCCAATGAAGAGTGTAACAAGAGCAAAAGGACACTAGTTCCACAAAGATCAACTTGGAGGGGATTACTTGTTCTTACTTACCATCAAGATCATGGACACTGACCATCAATTCCCCATTATATGACAAGATTTCAAAGTCTTGCATGAAATCCCTTTGACAGTGGATGTCCTGACCAAAGCTAGAATTCTTAAGTATTTTGAGGTACCAATTTATAAGCTCGACTTCCAACGATGCGCACAAGTGATGAACACATTGCATCCGGCACTAGACATGCCATCAATGTCGGAAGCATGAGTCCTCAATGTAGAAGGAGAATGGACCACAATCAAGTTTACACACGAACTAATAAAAGAAGCTTTCGGATGGACCAAAGATGGTATCAAAGACTTGAAAGATGAAAGCCATGGAGCAAAAAAGAGAACATTTTCAGACATCCAAAGAATTGATATTGAGGAAGTAGTTCACTTGGTGCATCAACCCTTTTTCTTTCCAAACATGCATCGGTATACTGCACCTCAAAAGATCATAGTCGAACTATTGTCTCATGCAATCAAACAAGTAAACAACTAGATAAATTTGATGCCATATATTCAAGAAAGATTATTTGAAGCCAAGAAACAATGGGTCCACAAAAAGTTCCTTAATGAAAGTATGGCATTGATGGTGTTGATCTAACATGCATTGAATATCAAGGAATATCTTAAAGAAATGCCCTCTTCAATGGAAATGGTGAAATATGCAAAAACCGCTACAGTACCTAAGAAAAGAAAAAGCATGAGCATTACAGAAGTAGGTACAAGTTTGCAACCATTGATGCAAGGAGCAAAAAGACTAAGGGAAACAACTGATAAAGAAGAAAAAACTCCAAGTGCAAAGAGGATACATGTCCTCCCAAGAAGTCAATTGGAAGACCCTACACCAATCACTGAGGCAGAGTTGTAGGAAGCAATGGAAAAGACCCATGAATTCATGGAAGGATAGATTAATCTGCTAGTATAGGGTCATCATTATCTACAAGCCAAGGCAACACCTCATCATCTACCAGGCAAAAGGCTAACTAAGTTTCACAGATAGGGAGAATTGGAGTTCATTAATTCAAGCTGATCATCTGAATACCCAGACTGCAATGATCTATCAACCATGAACATGAATATCCTCATCAAATCAAATGATGAAGGTGGATGGGAAGAATTAATGCAAGTAAAGGATCAACATGAAGGGGAGAGCCAAGAAAAAATTAAGAACAACATGCTCAATTGGAACAAGAATCAAAGGAGTACCAACCAAGAGAAGGAATGTATATGGTCCAAATAAATGATACAACGAAGCTCCAATTCCAAGAAGTTGTTCTTGAAGATCAACCTAGAATGCAACTACCCAAGAAAGAGTGGGATGAAGAGGAGATTATTGAACAAGGGCCAATTACACCCATTCGAGTAGTGGTAGAACCATCCCCTATGGACGTAACATTTCAGTGTAGCTCGTCGAAGACAAACACAACTGTCAAGGATGAAAAATAGGTTGATCTTCAAATGAGGCAACCACTCAATGAAACAATACATATCGAAAAAGGAAGAGATGTAACAATAGGTGAAGAACTGGTCATACCACAAACATGGTTGAATGTGGATGTGGCACAGTTGAAACTGGTGGTAAAACAAATGATACAGATGGCCATGGACACACAACAACAATTAGTAGAAGTTGATGAGGATTATGACAAACCACTAGTAGCAAGAAATTGATTCAAAATATTGAGTGCATAACTATTAGCAAAGGTGTCACAAGATCAACAGATGCTAGCACAAAAGGAGGAAGAAATCAAGAAAACTATGGAGAATCACAAAACGCTCACAAAGGAAAATGGACAGTTCAAAGACCAACTCAAAGAGCTTACAAATAAGTATGAAAACAATGAAGCAGAAAAGGTACGCCTAATGAATCGAAAAAAAAATTGAGACACAAATAAATATATACATGGAAGAGGTGGACATACAAAGAAATAGAAATAAAGACTTAATGAATTTGATTCTGCTAAACCAACCAATAGAGGTACCAAAAGCTAATCAAAGAGATACATTGGAACTAAAGGCACAAATGGAAAAGTATGCTGAACAGCTCAAGCAAGAGCAAGAATTATGGGAACAATGGGAAAGAAAGTATATGCATGACACGAATGAGCTTAGAAACAAGTGGAAGGTAGCAAAATCCAAGATCGTAGAGCAGTGCAAAGAAGATGCAGATCAATTAGCTCTACTTGGTGAACACCTCATGAAAACTAATGAAGCACTTACAACAACCAATGATCAAATAAAAGAGAAATAGGCACTCATCACAAGTTTATATATAGGCCCAGTTAGAAAAGCAAAGCAATATGGGGACACCATTAGTTTCAAGATCTAAAGCATCTACTATGGAGACTGCAGTACACCCTCTTTCTCCCCCCATTCATAACTCACCAATACATATTGAAGAGAAGGAACATCGTTTGATCAAGATATATCACATAATGCATAAGTAGACCGAAGAGAGTGGACCGTGCTGGTGTCTGAGGTTACCACACAATTTGAAGATGCAATGGTCAAAGTCATGAATGAAGCAAAAATCAAGAGCAAACATTTGGAACAAATTATAAAGCCATTCAATATACCATACAGATTGCTCAAAGAAGAAATTAGTCAATACATCAAACAAACAATGCAAAAAGAACCAGATCAACCATTAAGCTTTAGAGTGGACACTTTCTCATATATGCAAGAAGAATTTGATAAGGCTGATCCAATATGGAGACACAAGTTTTTGGAGAAAAATCCTACTCTACGCGTGCATTGGGAAGATGCACCATATTTACTACAGGTAAATCCATCCTTTTGCTTGGTGCCACGAAGGAGATCATGGATGCAATTTTGGGAAGCACAACGTCAGGGCATGATACATAATCAATGGCTTAATTATCCATTATTGTCGATTCTCCCACATCATTATCTACCAACTGAAGACTATATGGTGCACACAATAGAATTTTGGCTCTCATGATATGCAAAAGTTCCAGATTTAACAATTAAAATGACCAATAACGTGTTAAGCATGCTACTAACAGTTTTGACGGTATTCAAACATGCAAAATATACATTCTTGAATTTCATCGGCATTAACCAGGGCATAGATGCTCGGATCTTTTATCTTTTTATCATGCCTAGCCGCCTTACAATAATGGTGATTTATTTGAGATTAATGTTTCTACCAAGCCCTTACATGCAAACATTCAAAGAAGTGTTCTTTAGAGTGTTTTTTAAAATGGACTCAAAAATATTCTTGAAGATATCCACAAACTTGAATGCTGGATTGGTGGCATATGAGCTAAGTTTCTTTGTAGATCATAGACAAACGCCACATCATGGTGTAAAATCAACTGAATGGAAGGAGTTAATGATATGTGAAGCTAATCTGCTGAATCACCAAGAGTAAACAACTGTACAAACTTATTCATGTCACCATTCAAAGCCTGTCAGGAACAACAGAGTTTAGGAGGAGGGATGTGTGGAGGGAGAATCTAACAAAAGACAACAAAGAAGAAAATCAAAACAAAAAATTGTTCAATAGGTAACTCACCCTTTGCCCAAAGCCCCATAGGGGCATGCATTAGGCTACAACACAAAAGAAGGAGGTCCCACAGGATATAAAGATCTAAAAATAGGACCTTTGAAGCATCACTCTCGCTAAAAGAGATGCAATGTTTACTGACGGGTGCATGCACAGCAACCCAAATCAATACAACAACCCTAATGTATTAACATAACGAATGACGAGAGGAGAATAGAAGCATTGGACTTAGGTTCGGATAAGGTGAAAAATCCTCTAACAATCCTAGAGGCTTCATCGACCACTAGGTGCATTTAGTGGAAAGAAATTAACAAGCCAAAGATAATACATCGGGCCTCGAGTTATGATCACTTCCTTGACTGCTGGACACTAACTAAAGAAATATACACTACGTGTGAACCTTTAAGGCATCCACAAGTGTTGGCGGTGGACAACTACAAATATGCCATCAAGACAATCAGGAACTAGATCCGACAAGACAAGAAGCAAGGCCTATTAAGGGACGATAGAGATAAAGAGGGGAAGAGTGTTGTAGAGGAAAGAAGCAAAGAAAAGTAGGCCTCACAAAATTTTCTCAAATTTAGGCATAATTTTTCTTCTTCAAATTTCTATGAAAGACATCATGAGCCCTATAATTGCACTAGAGGAGTCTCTAGATGCATAAATCCCAAATGTTGTAACATAATCCTTGTAACATAGTAGGAATTTAGTTTTCAATAAAAGTGTCAGTCTCTTGTGTGAAAGGACCATTTTTAGGGCACATGTATATAAGTCACTTGATGACTCTTTGTAAGGACTTTTTGCCATTGTGTGTAATCAAGATGAAATTTTAAATTTGCCTCTTTCTCTATTGATTATCTTCTTCTCCAAGAGCTTGTGTGTGTTTGATGCTTGAAATGCGTGTTTAGGAGTGTTGTCTACCCCCTTGCTCTTGTTTTAGCTATTGTAACGCGTGTGTGAAGCTAGGTGAGTTGTGGAGCTGAAATAGTGTATCCCACCATTCACTATTTTGACTATAACTTGAAGTACGTTTGTCAGATTTGGCTAAAAATACCACCATTAGATGCGTCTCATCGAGAGCTTGGAAAGAAATCTTGTACTAATGATATTAAGAGCTCAAAGCTAAGAGAAAAGTCCAAATTTGCAATAACTACTATTATTAGTATCGTGGCATACATTTTTCAAAGAATTAAGGAGTAGTAGAGGTACCTGAGCTCAATTACATGGATTATTAGCACTTTCACTTCACTTATCATCATTAGTGCACAATTCTTCATACACTTGACATGTCTAATTTCATGGATTGATAATTAAGCGTGTATTAATCCACCACTATATGCACTTGTGGGTGATTGAGGTATATTCTCAGTTAGCAAAAGTTCCTAAGGCTTCACTACTTAGGTACAGAAAGTTCTAGAACAATATCCCCATTGAAGCATCCACTATTATCAAAATGATTGGTTTTAGCTTTTACTCTTTGGATACTTTACCTATAAGGGGTTCATACATCTACCAAGCAAACCAACCTCTTTGCAAACTATGGACAACACCTATGGATGGATTTACAGCTTAGAAATCATTTGAAAAACTCAGCTACCAGAGATAAAGCTCAATACCTCATGAATAAAAAGAACTCAAGCAAGAGATGAATAGAGCTTAAGCACAAATAAAGTATTATGAAAATCAACACTTTGTGCACAACCCAAGACAAAGAACATGGGTGATGTCATGGACACAAAAGAAACCATTTGGAATGTTAGATTTCATGTAGCTCTCTATATCTCATCATTAGCTCAAAATTTGGAGAAACTAATGCAATCGTCACATATAACATTTGTCAAAACCCTAAGATCGATTGTATACTTGATTGATTCTGACATTTGAAGGTCATGTTTTGGATTGCCGACATCATTTATGACAACATAAATTCATAAGCACTCTTCAACACCTATATAAGGAGGTCTTGGTGACATATATCCTCAATCTTGCCAATGCCACTTTTGGGAGCTCAGAGAGTCACGATCTTCTAGTAAGTACTTTTCAAGTACAAAAAAAACTTCAAGCACTCTTCAACACCTATATAAGGAGGTCTTCGTGACATATATCCTCAATCATGCCAATGCCACTTTTGGGAGCTCAGAGAGTCACGATCTTCTAGCTCCAATTCGTGCTTCAATTCTTTTTGCACCTAGTACAAAAAAACTTCTTTGGGATAGCAGAGATGCAAAGTCACATGCATTCATAGCTTTGTTTGTGAAACGTGCCATTGTCCCTTATATTTTCTCCTTCAAGGTAGCAGAAGATGCTTTGATAGTGGTGCAACCAAACATATCAACTCACAACACACGTTCTTCACTTCACTTGAGCTTGCTCCTACAACGAACACTATAGCATGTGCTAGGAAATCTGCTTATGCTATCATGGGAGTTAGAAAGATCATTTAGACTACTATTGATAGTTGTTCTTTCACATTGTTAGATGCCTTATATGTACCAAGCATCAATGACAATCTGTTATCGATTTCAACTCTAGCCAAGATCGTCTTCAAAGTGAAATTTATCGATGACAGATGAACATTCATGATCTCATGAATGGTAATGTTATCATAGCTTTTGGAATTTTATGTCATGGGCTGTATATTCTCATACATGACGCAAAATTAGAGAATGATCCAACATCCATAGTTTACGATTCTTAAACTATTTCAAATGCAAAGATTCGGCATACATGCATTGGTCATCTGAATTTTGCTAGTTTGCTTTGCTTGCAAAAATTGAGAAATGGTTTCCTCTTTGCCCTTTTGGCACCCTCTATACATGTCTTTGAAGGCTATATTTTGGGTAAAATGCAGCATTATTCCTTCCCAAAGGATGGTTCATGGTGATGTTTGACAGAGATACTCAATGAACACTATTTCTAGTATTTCTGCAACTGAAGCTCATCATGGTTGGAATGTACATCAGTTGGGAATTGTAAATCCATTTCTAAATGGTGATTTACATGAAGGACTGTATGTATTTCAACCCCATATTTTTTAGTAGAAAGGGCATGAAAATAAAGTGTTCAGGTTGAAAGAGGCATTGTATGGGTTAAACAAGCAACAACCAAAGCACTTTGACTATTAGTGAGAATATGCATATTAGCATGGATCTCCATCAAAACATCCATCAACAGGTGAATCCACTATAATAGTTATGAAAATTGCCTCGTACTCAGCTTCACAAGTCAATGTCACCACTTAGGTTGCTTCTTACACAACCAAGATATGCTTGAATCTCCAAGGAAAAAATCAATCACTACGAATGGACATGCGAGTATCATAACAATAAGCCCAATCAATATCTATAAAAGCATGCAAGTATGGTTGAATATCTCTACCATAAAAGAGACCTACACTCAAAGTTCCCTTGAGATATCTAAACACACGTTTTAGTGCTTGCAATGCTTAGTGCTAGCCAAGGCTATGCATGATTTGACTTAACTTGGAAAATGCATACTATGTGTTTCGGATTTTGCTACATGCATATATAAGACATCCCATATCTTGCTGATAATGAGAAGTGTCAAATGCATCACCAGAACATACTTTTCTTGACACATAACAATTGCTCGTTCAGTAGATACAAACATGTGTTCATTATGTAGTACATCATCAACATGTATATCATGCGTGGGCAGAATAGCATGCTCATTTTCAGCCATATTTTGATGCAAATGTTTAGCCATACGTGGCTGAAAATTTTCAACAGTTCATACCATGTTTGGTTGGAAAATTTCAGCAATGTTTGGCTGGAAATTTTTTGCATATTCAGCTCTAATTTGCAAGAGTTTTTCAGCCCTTTGAAGCTCTTTTGGGTGATCTACATGTTCATAGTCAAGCACGCGACTTTGGAACAAAGGCATGAGTGTATCAAACACATGTTGTGAGTTAACTATTGGCTGTTTTTTGCATTGAAGTAGAGAGAAATTTGAATTCTCAACAATTATCACATCTTGACTCACATAACTGTGTGCATCAATGGATGGTAGAAACGATATCCCTTAGTTTGAGCACTAGAACCAAAAAATACACATTGATTTTCCTTTTCCTCAAGTTTGTGATGTCGTTGTGATGGTAGAAGCGCATATGCCAAACATGCAAACATGCTCATATGGCTAGCCATACGTTTACGTCCATTGCAAGCCTCATAAGGAGTGATGACTCTCAATGTGCTTATAGGGCATCGATTCAACACAAAGTTGTGCTTACCTGACCGCTTCCATCCAAAACTTGTTGAGATAAATGTTGAGATAAACTTGAATGGTAATTCTTTGTTGTGAAGCATGGTACACACCATTTCCATCACACTTCAGATCTTTCTCTGTGCTCCTCCATTCTAGGATGGACTATGGGGCAAATAATCTTGATTGTCTTAGATGCTTCATTCTCAACTTGAGTTATCTAGTCTCAAAACCTAGAAAAGGTGTCTACCTTTGACTTCAAAAAATATACCCAAATGTATCTTGAGTGTTCATCTACTAGAATAAAGAAGTAGATTGGTCCTTTAAGTGAGGGGGTAATCATGGGTCCACAAAGATCCATGTGGACTAGAGCTAAAGGGTTTCTAGCTTGTGTGGAAGGCTCCTTGGGAACGGGAGCCCTGTGTTTCTTGCCTTGGGTGCAAGCTCGGCAAACATCATTGACTTACATGATCTTGGGCAATCCTTTAACTATTTGGGATGCAAAAGTCGTTGGTAAACATTAGGTCTGCTGTACATTTGATGCCAAAGGCTAGAAAGCGACTCCTTAGATAGAAAGCAAGATAGCTTGTAAAGACCTTTTTCTTCTAATCCTTGTGCAATGATGTCTTTGGTGTTCGGGTCAATCAACTTTATGGAAGTTTTATAAAATAACACTTATTTGATGTGGTCGATGATGGCCTTAACTAACGGTAAATTCATGCACTAGTAAGGGACAAATAATACATTGGATAATGATTTGCACTTCCCTTGATCATTGGTGATTTGTGCTTTTCCTTTGTCTTCGATGGGTAAACTGTTGTTGTTGCCTAAGTTCACTTTGCGAGTATATTCTTCAAACTCTTGGAAGGATTCTTGGTCTTTGCACACGTGGGATGTAGCACCACTCTCAAAGATCCACTCTTGAGATGAACCAGAAGTAAGTAGGAAATTGGTCTCTATGGAAATAAATAGTTCTTCTTTGGAATAGTGAGACCTATGATGGGAGGGTTTGATTGGTTCCTTGAGCTAGAGGGCTTGTAGTTATTCTTCTTTTTGTAGCAAAATTTTTCAAGATGCCCCATTCTTCCATAGTAATTACAACTAAACTTCTATGATGAAGTGTTGGAGCCTTGTTTAGGTGTGTTGATAGTGTTATGACTAGCATGTTTTCCTATGTTGAAGGGTCCCTTACCCTTCATCATGATTTCTTGTGAGGATGCAGACTTCGCTCGAGAGTCGTGAAGGAGCAAAAGTCATTGAACTTCTTCCCAAGTTAATACTTGGCCATGATTATAAAGGGTGGCTAGAAATGTCATGTAGGATATAGGTAGCTTTTTGAGAAGGCAGATGCCCATATCTTCACTAGAAACTTGGCGGTCACACAATGCTAGTTTATGTTGATAGTCATCAAATGTGGCAATGACTTTGGAAATAGGATCGTGGGGCCTAATGGATAGGTTTTGAAACTTCGTCTTTAGGGTGTAAATCATTGAGGAAGTTTTGTCTTCATAGAGGTCTTGGAGGATCTTCCAAGCCTCATACGAAGTTTTAAAGATAGTTATCTAGCCTTTACATTCCACAGATTTGAGGCTTCTAGATCGCTTTCCTTATTAGGCTCTCGTTTGATTCCTTCAACTACCTTGTATAGGAGGTTTGTATAAATGTAAGCCCTAATGGTTTCCTTCCAGACAATCCATGTGCATTCGTGTTATAAAATGTCTTATTACACATACAAATACCGCTCCTAAAGGTGATGCGAATGGTATTGAAGAGGATGTTATTGAATTTTCGATTCGTGCTTCAATTCTTTTTGCACCTAATACAAAAAAACTTCTTTGGGATAGCAGAGATGCAAAGTCACATGCATTCATAGCTTTGTTTGTGAAACGTGCCATTGTCCCTTATATTTTCTCCTTCAAGGTAGCAAAAGATGCTTTGATAGTTGTGCACCCAAACATATCAGCTCACAACACACGTTCTTCACTTCACTTGAGCTTGCTTCTACAACGAACACTATAACATGTGCTAAGAAATCCGCGTATGCTATCATGGGAGTTAGAAAGATCATTTAGACTACTACTCATAGTTGTTCTTTCACATTTTTAGATGCCTTACATGTACCAATGATCAATGACAATCTGTTATCAATTTCAACTTTAGCCAAGATCATCTTCATAGTGAAATTTATCGATGACAGATGAACAATTCATGATCTCCTAAATGGTGATGTTATCATAGCTTTTGGAATTTTATATCATGGGCTGTATAGTATCATACACGGTGCAAAATCAGAGAATGATTCAACATACACAAGTTATGATTATTAAGTTATTTCTAATGGAAAGATTCGTCATACATGCATTGTTCATCTGAATTTTGCTAGTTTGCTTTGCTTGCAAGGATCTAAAATGGTTTTCTTTGCCCAAACTTTAGGCACCCTCTAAACATGTCTTTGAAGGCTATATTTTGGGTAAAATGTAGCATTATTCCTTCCCAAAGGATGGTTCATGGTGATGTTTGTGGTCCTACACAAAGATACTCAATGAACACTATTTGTAGCATCTCTGAAATTGAATCTCATCATGGTTGGAATGTACATCAATTGGGAATTGTAAATCCATTTCTAAATGGTGATTTACATGAAGGACTGTATGTATTTCAACCCCATATTTTTTAGTAGAAAGGGCATGAAAATAAAGTGTTCAGGTTGAAAGAGGCATTGTATGGGTTAAACAAGCAACATCCAAAGCACTTTGACTATTAGTGAGAATATGCATATTAGCATGGATCTCCATCAAAACATCCATCAACAGGTGAATCCACTATAATAGTTATGAAAATTGCCTCGTACTCAGCTTCACAAGTCAATGTCACCACTTAGGTTGCTTCTTACACAACCAAGATATGCTTGAATCTCCAAGGAAAAAATCAATCACTACGAATGGACATGCGAGTATCATAACAATAAGCCCAATCAATATCTATAAAAGCATGCAAGTATGGTTGAATATCTCTACCATAAAAGAGACCTACACTCAAAGTTCCCTTGGAGAAGTGTCAAATGCATCACCAGAACATACTTTTCTTGACACATAACAATTGCTCGTTCAATAGATACAAACATGCGTTCATTATGTAGTACATCATCAACATGTATATCATGTGTGGGCAGAATAGCATGCTCATTTTCAGCCATATTTTGATGCAGATGTTTAGCCATACGTGGCTGAAAATTTTCAACAGTTCATACCATGTTTGGTTGGAAACTTTCAGCGATGTTTGGCTGGAAATTTTTTGCATATTCAGCTCTAATTTGCAAGAGTTTTTCAGCCCTTTGAAGCTTTTTTGGGTGATCTACATGTTCATAGTCAAGCACATGACTTTGGAACAAAGGCATGAGTGTATCAAACACATGTTGTGAGTTAACTATTGGCTGTTTTTTGCATTGACGTAGAGAGAAATTTGAATTCTCAACAATTATCACATCTTGACTCACATAACTGTGTGCATCAATGGATGGTAGAAACGATATCCCTTAGTTTGAGCACTAGAACCAACAAATACACATTGATTTTCCTTTTCCTCAAGTTTGTGATGTCGTTGTGATGGTAGAAGCGCATATGCCAAACATGCAAACATGCTCATATGGCTAGCCATACGTTTACGTCCATTGCAAGCCTCATAAGGAGTGATGACTCTCAATGTGCTTATCTCACGGACATAAGGCCTTATAGCCTCCTTCCATGCGAATCTATGCCTCAGAACAAGTTCCAAATCTCCATCTCATCATTTCGTTGAAATTGTGTGCGGGAATGTAGGAAACATGTATAATTGGGTCGATCTACTATTTGAAATCTATCTATAAGACCATAAATCTAACATCGAATGAGCTTAATTTTTAGCTATTCCGCCATTTTAGAAATTAGTATAAAGTCGTGGAATGTTTTAATCCATTCTCTCACAAACACAAACTTGTTGTCTCATAAAGTCGAATACGTAGAAGGCAAAGAAACTCTCACAAAATTTCTCTCTCATATGTTTCATTTGCTGCAAGACGACCGCCAACTTCCGATGAAAATTACCAATGGCAACGAGTATTTTGGGTGAGTTGGCTAAGCTTTGCCGCAGCTCACAGTGGATCTGTGGCGCAATGGTAGCGCGTCTGACTCCAGATCAGAAGGTTGCGTGTTCGATTCACGTCAGGTTCAGGCCGCATATGACAATTATGCATGCCAATAATTGTTGAGCTTGCCAACCATGGGAGCATGGAGCTTGTCTTTTTGCCCACTAACAAGCTTGTCTTTTTGCCCACTAACATAAACATTTGTCCTACGCTTTTTTGAAGGGAACATTTTCGCGCACTAACAGAAGCATTTGTTCTGTGCTTCTTTCCCTTTTTGAGTAGAGAACGGGAATGGATACCAAATGCCAAATTCTTGCTTTCTTCTCTATAGAGAACGCGAGCGCATGCCA
The DNA here is from genome assembly GCA_020310875.1 of Ceratopteris richardii. NCBI lineage: Eukaryota > Viridiplantae > Streptophyta > Polypodiopsida > Polypodiales > Pteridaceae > Ceratopteris > Ceratopteris richardii. The sequence goes on from CM035411.1 coordinate 111,401,992, forward strand.
AATTAGTTCTTTTTCCTTCGTTGGGTTAATGAGTACCATATGATATATGATATGGGCTGACTCCTCATTACGTTTGTTTTACGCTCTATTGATTAGAAAAGGGGAATCTGTACAAAATGGTCAATTGCCGTTAGAATTTTCTATCCTCTTCTTTCACGGCAAGAAACGCATAGCAAATAGCGAATTACCTTTGTTCAACACGTTTCGAAGCTCACTAGTGTCTTCTTGGATATATCATCTTAAACACATCATTTTCGTTTCTAGAGAAAAATGAATTGACGAGTTGCGAGACATGCAAACGGGGCTAGCAAATCTCTCATCCCCAAGATTACAAAAGTCAAAGTATGGTAGAATGTGGGAGTGCTCCTTATTGCCCAATAGGGTTAGTGAATCATCCCGGGAAGGGTCCACAGGATCACGAAAGTTAATGGTGCTCCTATTGCACCAAATTCAACTTTCAAAGAAGGCTTCTCCTTCGATCACACGTCCTTTGAACATCTAACTCCGTGTTTGAAAGGTTTTTCTTTGCTGGCCGAATCTCTCGTTGGGATGTAGGAGTCCTTGTGATTCTTTTGTGGTCTTGGATACGAAATGGAGATGCACTCGTGCGGATACAAATAGAAGTGATATAGAAGCAATCATATCGTCATTTTACCCCCTCTGCAGCTCCATTTTGGAGCGGATGAATGCTATAGAGGTCCACCAGGCACTTGAGCAGAACTGGAGGTAGACCCTTTGTGAACATGCCTGCCAGGTTCTCTTGAGAGATCTCGATAGATGATAGATGAGGGAGTTTAGGTTGCCACAAGGGGCACTAGAGTTGGACCCTCTCATGGTTCTAGAATGCACATTACATGATGGATGGACCATCCATGTGTATAGAGTACAAGCGATGAAGCAAAATGAAAGAAAGAGTGTACTCACAAAAGAAAGAGTGTGAGAGACTCAAAGTACGTAGACCAAGAAATAGGTAAACTCACATCGGTTAGAAATGAGATACAAAATGGAGATGAACTCATGCCGATACAAATAGAAATGATGTAGACGCAATCATGTCCTCATTTTACCCCCTCTACAGCTCCATAAAGAACAGTACAAGAATGACCTAAAACAAGAATATAGGTGCAATACATAAAGAATAGTACATAAGGAAAATCCTAATGTTTGTGGATGAGTGACCTGTACTCCCACACGGCCGCTTAGATTGCTGATCTAGATAGATGATAGGTGAGGGAGTTTAGGTTGGCACAAGGGGCACTAGAGTTGGACCCTCTCATGGTTCCAGTATGCACATTACATGATGGATGGATATGAGACGAGCGTACAAGCGAGGAAGCAAAATGAAAGAAAGAATGTACTCACAAAAGAAAGAGTGTGAGAGACTCAAAGTCCGTAGACCAAGAAATAGGTAAACTCACATCGGTTAGAAATGAGATACAAAATGGAGATGAACTCATGCCGATACAAATAGAAATGATGTAGACCCAATCATGTCGTCATTTTATCCCCTCTACAACTCCATAAATAACAATACAAGAATGACCTAAAACAAGAATACAAGTGCAATACATAAAGAGTAGTACATAAGGAAAACCCTAATGTTTGTGGATGAGTGACCTGTACTCCCACACGGCCGCTTAGATTGCTGATCTAGATAGATGATAGGTGAGGGAGTTTAGGTTGGCACAAGGGGCACTAGAATTGGACAATCTCATGGTTCCAGAATGCACATTACATGATGGATGGATATGAGACGATCCATGTGTAGAGAGTACAAATGAGGAAGCAAAATGAACAAAAGAGTGTACTTACAAAAGAAAGAGTGCGAGAGACTCAAAGTCCATAGACCAAGAAATAGGTAAACTCACATCGGTGAGAAATGAGGTTGCTGAGAGCATGGAATAGGCTCATCAAGCTTCTAATCAAGTACAAACGGGGGGAGAGGCCATCCTTATGTAGATATGGGAGGGGCTTTTCAAAGTACATCTCATGTGGGATAATTCCCCTCAAAGGAGAGTAAATACACTGCTAGAAGCAAATGGCAAGGTACCCAAATACAAAAGAGATATAATATAAAATAGAAATAAATTGCAAATGGAGTGCCTTCTCGATACAAAATGGAGATGCACTCATGCGGATACAAATAGAAATGATGTAGAAGCAATCATGTCATCATTTACCCCCCTATGCAGCTCCATTTTGGAGCAACTGTGTTGTAAGTTATGGAATGTGTTGAACAAGGCATTGTTGGAGTGTTAATTTATTAATGTATTAATGTGTTTTGGTGGTTTTGATATAGCAACTGAAGGTTCATGAGGGCGTGAAAGGAGAGACATCAATAATCCGGCTGTAGGGCAGACATCAATAATCTGACTTATAATTTTACCCCCTCTACAACTCCATAAAGAATGGCATTACAAGAATACAAGTGCAATACATAAAGAATAGTACATAAGGAAAATCCTAATGTTTGTGGATGAGTGACCTGTACTCACACACGGCCGCTTAGATTGCTGATCTAGATAGATGATAGGTGAGCGAGTTTAGGTTGGCACAAGGGGCACTAGAGTTGGACCCTCTCATGGTTCTAGAATGCACATTACATGATGGATGGATATGAGACGATCCATGTGTAGAGAGTACAAGTGAGGAAACAAAATGAAAGAAAGAGTGTACTCACGAAAGAAAGAGTGTGAGAGACTCAAAGTGAGTAGAGCAAGAAATGGGTAAACTCACATCGGTTAGAAATGAGATACAAAATGGAGATGCACTCATGTGGATACAAATAGAAATGATGTAGAAGCAATCATGTCATCATTTTACCCTCTCTGCAGCTCCATTTTGGAGCAACTGTGTTGTAAATTATGGAATGTGTTGAACAAGGCATTGTTGGAGTGTTAATTTATTAATGTATTAATGTGTTTTGGTTGTTTTGATATAGCAACTGAAGGTTCATGAGGGCGTGAAAGGGTGGACATCAATAATCCGACTTTAGGATATACATCAATAATCTGACTTATAATTTAGTTTGTAAATAAACCAACGTAGAAGGTTCTATTGTTACAAAAAGTTAGAAAAGTAGTGGTTAGAATATATGTGATTGTAGACTGCAATTTCTGGTATTGAAAGCAAAGGCTTTCTACAAAAGTTACCAACTTGTTGAGCCCATAAAAGTTATATTGGTCAAAGTCAACTGCAATCAAAGTCAATTGTAATCAAAGTCAACTATAGTCAAAGTCAAAAAGGTCAAAGTCAACTATTCAAAGTCAACAAGGTCAAGGTCCAAGTCAACAGGTGCAAAGTCAAAGTGCTAAAGTGCAAGTGTCAATGTGCACAGGAAGTGTACAATTAATTGTCCACAAAGGGTAAATTGGAGAAAGTGGGTTGCAGGTTGCAGAGGTATTTCTCTAATTTTCGTAAGGTTCAAAGTGTTTTGGAAGGTTCAGGTGAAGCGGCAGTGTACGCTGAAGTGGAAGTATGTCCCCCCAATTAAAATTTTGGTTTTAGCCTAAGTCACTACAGGACAAAATAGGGATTTGTTGGCTGCCACTTTTGAAGACAATCTTGGGACATCAAGTGAGCACCAAGATACTCTTGCAGTTAAGAGTGTACGTGAATCGACACTCAACTGAAGGCAAGGACTATTCTTGGACCATTCTAAGGTAAGCAAGAGTAAGCATAATCTAAGGAAGGCTAGAGAGAGAAGTGCTAGAGGCACACAGTGTGACGCAGAGAAGTGAAGTGCAAGGTGTGCATGAAGAGTGACCAAGGAAGTGTGCAGAGAAGTGCTAAGCTAGTCCCCCAAGGATCCCAAGGTCTTATTGAAGTGTGCGCGTGTCGACAGAAGGTACCCATCCCTCCCCCTTAGTGGAAGCTTGGTGCAAGGTGTGCACAAGTGTAGGCTTGGAGAAGATGGAGGTTTGACACATGATGAAGTTGTTTGTCCCAATCAGAGCGTTTGTTATTTACTAGTTTTGTCAATACATTACATAGGATCTTGTTTGTGCTCTCAGCTTGTCCGTTAGCTTGTGGATGATAGGGAGCAGACTTCTTATGTATCACCAAGAATTCTTGGATAAGATTTTCGATTACTTCATTCAAGAAGTGTGTGCCTCTATCACTTATTAACTCTATTGGTAATCCGTATCTCGTGAACACATTCTCAAATAAGAACTTTTCCATTGCTTGAGCATCATTCTTTGTTGTGGCTTTGACTTCTACCCACTTTGTTAGGTAGTCCGTGGCTACAATAATGTATTCTACATGGGAGTTTCTAGCTAGGGGGTTAATAGGACCTACAAAGTCTATGCCCCACTTTGAGAATGCATGTCCTCCCATCATTGGCCTCAAAGGCATCTCATCTTTTCTAATTGGGTACTGGGCACGTTGGCATGTGTCACATTTCTTCACATAAGTATGTGCATCCATATGAAGAGTGGGCCACCAAAGTCCTGAGAATAGAATAGTCTTAATTACTCGGTTAGGACCAAAATGTCCGCCTGCAACACTACTATGGGCAGTTTCTAAGACTTTCAAGTAGTCTGATTTGTGAACGCACAATCTTAAGTAACCATCTTTTTTTCTCCTATACAGGTTGTCTCCTACGAAGGCATAGTCTTTAGCCTCTTGCTCCATGCTTCGTTTCCTTGCTAGACTAGCCTCCTTGGGTAATGTTCCTGATCTCATGAATTCTACCAATGGAGCACTCTAGTCTGGAATTAATGACACGTGATAAAGAGTAGCATGCTCCACTTGGGGTCTCTCTTGACATATTGGACAATTCTTGATCCACTCATTAATTTCTTTGTCTATGCTAGGCCAATACACTCCCAAACGTTTTAGATTCTGCAATGTTCGCTGTTTAGAATAGTGATTTCCTAGCAATCCTTCATGGGCTTGTTGCAACCAACTACTATGTTCATCGTCCTCGACACAACAAGCTAATACCCCCTCTGTATCTTGCTTGTACATACTTCCTGCCAATATTTGATATTTTTGTGATTTTACAATTTCATCTTTGCTTTTTTTTACATTCTATTTGTGGGTCTGAAGGTTAGGACAGGTACTAATTTATTTTCCCATTTAAGAACAACTTCTAAATTGAACAAATAAGCGTCAGGTAGTTCATCAGACACTCCTTGGGGTGGTTCTCTTGAAGTGATGCAAGAAAGGTGATCTGCTCTAAGATGGGTCTTACCTTTCCTCACAACCACTTCAAAGTCATATTCCATGAGTAAGAGGAACCATCTTACTAAACGCCCTGTATTGCAAGGTTTATTGACCAAGTATAGTAAAGCTTGATGATCAGTGAAAAATTTGAACTTGTTGGCCAATAGATAATGTCTAAACTTCTTCACAGCAAATACCATGCCTAAAACTTCTCTTTCGGTTGTGGTGTAGTTTCGTTCAGCAGCATTCAATTGCCTGCTAGCATATGCTATAGGAAAATCTAAATTCCCTTCACCAGTTGGTCATGAGAGCACACATCCTATTGCATAATTGGATGCATCTACGTGTACATGGAATGGTTTATTCCAATCAGGAGTGGTCTGTATTGGTGTTGTGCACAAGTGTCTCTTCAGCTCATTGAAGGACTTTTCGCATTCATCGTTCCACTCAAAATTTGTCAACAAGGCATAAAGAGGTTTAGCTATGATTGCATACATGTGAATGAACCTACAGTAATATCCACAATGGCCCATGAAGGCTTGTACCTCTTTAACATTCCTTGGCCTCGGAAACTCCGCTATGGCTTTTACTTTGTCCTCATCTGTTGATATTCCGTTCTTAGAGACAATGTGACCTAAGATTTTACCTTGATGTACCATGAACACACACTTCTCTGGGTTCAGACACACTCGATATTCTCTACACTTGTTGAAGATCTGTCTGAGCTCAGGGATGTGGTATCTTCGCTCTTGGGAATGAGCACATAAATCATCCACATATACTTCTAAGCTCTTTTGCAAGAACTCTTTGAAGACATGACACATGAGTCTTTGGAATGTTGCAGGTGCATTGGTGAGCCCAAATGGCATCACACGAAATCCAAAGATCCCCCACTCTGTGGCAAAAGCTGTTTTATGTTGATCTTCTGGGGCAATGGCTACTTGATTGCAACCTGAAAATCCATCAAGGAATCTATAAACTTCCTTGCCTGCAACACGCTCCAATAAATGTTTTGTGATTGGAAGCGGATAACTATCTCTTATTGTGGCGGCATTAACTTTTTTAAGGTTAATACACACACGTAACTTTCCATTCTTCTTGGGGACCACTACAATGGGGGACACCCATTCAGTATGCTCAATCTCATAGATGAATCCAGCTTCAATCAATCTATCAATTTCTTCTTTTATTTTGGCTGCATAAGTGTCATTATATGTGTAGGGCTTATGTTTGGTGGGCTTCGCATCTGCTATCATGGGGATCGTATGAGAACAAATTTTCGGATCTACTCCTTTCAAGTCTCTATAGTGCCATGCAAACACGTCCCTGTATTCCCTTAATAACGCCACCAACTATACTTCCTCTTCTTTACTTAGGTCATCTCCTATGTATGTACATCTCTCTTTGTTCTCTTCGATGGTGACTACAATTTTTTTGGTCTTTTCTTTGTTATCATATGCTTCTCCTGTTGTGGCCTCTCTCTTAGGCATTCGTAATTTTTCGGTCCTCAACGTCGTATTTTTTGAAATTTTCTAGTACTTCAAACAATGGTTCGTCCTCATTCTGTTTCACTACTTTTCTTTTCTTTTTCATTTTTACTACCTTCACTCCCATCCTTTGAATTTACTGTTTTGATGCTTGTGAGAGGTTCTTCTTCTTTTTGTGTAAATACTCCTATGTCTTCTAGATAGTGCTCCTCTGAAATAAAGCAACTATCCATCACAATGGACTCTAGATCATCATCGTTCTCCTCTTCTTCTTTGAAGTCATTAGAGTCACCTTCTTCTAGCAAGGGCTGACACATGAACACTGAAATATCATAACCCTCCCCATCACAATGAGGCGTCCATTGTTCTTCATTAACAACAATGTCCATGGTAGCTAAGATTTCTGCCCAACCATGAGGCTCAAATTCCTCATCTGGAAATATCATCGGTGTATAGGCTGGGTCTCAAACTGGTCTATCTCCTTGAGAAGTTCCTTTTTCTCTTGCCTTTAGGTGTTTTTCCTCTTCCTTTGCGACCTTGCACATCCACAAATGAGTCTCTTCATGCATCCAGGATGAATTAGATGAACTTTTAGAATGCACAGAGATTGAATCTTCTTGATCCTTGTGGATAGGATTCCACTGTAGGGGTGGTACATCTTTGAAAGTGTAATCCTTCAAATTGACCTTGGTTGTGACCCCTAAGCGTTGCAAGTACAAGGAGTTGGTTCCCCAATCCTGTACTATTTGCAGTTGTTGTAGGAAGGGCCTTCCTAGAATCATCTCGTAGACATTATTTTTCTCAAAGTTACATATAGCAAATGTGTGTTCAAACTCTACACCACAGGTGGTTAGAGTTATCCCTTCGAGCAATCCTAGAGGGCTTTCCACATGGCCGTCAGCCATTTGAATCTTCATTCTAGTTGGTCTTAATGTGGGCTTGCCCCATCGCTTCCACAAGGAGGTGGTTGCAATGGCAGCACCAGCACCTAAATCTATGATCGCTTTGGTTGTGTAACCTTGGTAGGTGATTGAAAGATAAGTATTAACTTCTTCAACTTCACTCATGTCCCCTATTTTATCAAGAGGTATCTCTGGAACTTTTTGCTTAGAGCCTGCGTTTGGCATATTGGAATCAAGTTCTGGAACTTGATCCTTGACATGATTCCATAGCTCAAGTTTTGCTTTGAGCAGCTCTTCTACCGTGAGATGACACTGAACCTTAGTGTTCTTCACGACATCAGTGTTTCTTGGAACCACTGAGTCCTCATTTCTTATCAGTATTGTGGGAGCTCTAATCTGGGGAGATTCAGATTCCCATGGGCGTGTGAATTGTGGCAACTCGTGTAAAGAATTAGATTCAAAATCTAATCATTCATCTTTTTGTTGCTCTGTTTGGTCTCCACAAATAGATGGGATGTCTTGTGAAAATTGATCATGAAGGTCATCAATCTCAAGAATAGGAGGGGGAACATCCTTCTCCTTGGCCCATTTTTCTTCTTGTATTTCCCGCAAGAACTTTTGAGAGTGGTGTTGAATTGAAAGAGGCTCTTCATCATCTATGGAATCTATAACATAGATTTTCTTTGGTGATGAGCTTTCTCTTTCACCGGTTGGTTGAGCCTGTAGGGGTAAAGAAACTTGCGGTTTATTTACCAACTGCTCTAATCTTTCTAGTAAGCCTTGAAAGTGCAAACCCGGTGTAATAGCATTCATCTGATTGAATGATTGATTAGCCTCGAACATAGCTTGATATAGTTCAACCATTTTAATGCACATTTTTGTCCGTTCAATCTCTAAATCTGCTCTAGGGTAGCTCTTGTCTTGGTTTGCAGGTGTTGGCCCTTCTTGAAGTCGAGCCTGATATGCCTTGAACATCATGTCCAAGTCTTCTGGGGTTGGATCTGCAAGAACAGACCCTGGTTGTGGTGGTCCATTTATCGTGGTTGGTGAGTGGGGATGAGGCGGTGTGGATGGAGTTTTGAAATGCGAGGAGTTTTGAGAGGCAATATCTTCTATTTTTGTTTTTGCATCTTTCAGGCATTCTTCTAGTTGAGATAACTTTTTGGTCCATTTACAATTGGCCTTCTCTCTAGTATCCTTCCAAGTTCTTGTTTTCCTCTTACTAGGCTCTCCTAATTCACTTGACTCTGATTGCTCAGCTGGTTTAGTTTGTTGTAAGGCTTGTGCCCTTGTAACTACGTGTATAGGAGCCACAATATCACTACTGGAACCTGAATCCCCCCGGCTAAGCCTACTACATTAACGGGTGTAACCTTTGGTGCACTAGATGGATGTTCGGGACAATCTCTCAGGAGTTTTTCTTTGCCACACTCAAGACAAACAACTTGTATTGTGATGTTCAGCCCTTGTGTGGGAGATAGTGGGTGGGGTGATTGTTGTCCTAGTATAGGTTGAGGTTGGCCATATCCTCCATGTTCATACAGTCTAGATGCTCCTCGTGATCCTGGACATGGGTTATACCTAGGAACTTCTCTGCCTTGTTCTGTAGGAGGGTACTCATATGGTCTACAGTGATGTGGTACAAACGGTCGTGGTTGTCTATTCATTGGATAGTTTTCGGTGTTGTAGTTGATGTACTCTTGCTCATCATAAGAGTACATGTTAGGCACTTGAGTTGGTTGTCTATCATATGGGTAAGGTTGTGATAACCCTAATCCTTCTCTGGTGCAGACATGAGATGGATGATCTCCACCACAAAGTGTGCAACTTCCTAACATTGGCACTCTCAATGAAGAGTTTTGGTAGTTCCTTTGTCCTTGTACTCCTAATTTCTTGCCCACTAAATCTGTCACTTCCTCCACATAACTCGAACTAGAAGTTTCCTTGCTCCTTGTATCCTCTGATTTGGTAGGATCCTGTGTGCTTTTGAGATCCTCAGCTAAGTTTTCTTCCAATTCTATGCACTCCTGAAGACATTCACTTAGGGTTTGTAGTCGTTTTACATATACTAAGATTCTCAATGCTCCATTGGTTAGACCTTCTAAAAATAACGATATCATTTTTTGCTGAGAAGGTCTCTCTGTCACAGGGCATTGGGCTACATATTGCTTAAATCTTCGTGCTGCATTTTTTACTGTCTCATTAGGAGCTTGTTTGAAACTATGTATTAAGGATGATGAATTGTGCTTGATCCCTCACTTAGTAAATTCCCAAATAAGTTCTTGGAAGAATTGTTCAATATGTTCAAAGCCACTTGGATCCAAGGATTGAAACCAGGTCAAGGCTATTCCTGTGAGGGTTAGCCCAAAGGATTCATATTGCATGAAAAAGTCATCCACTTGCTCTGCTCGCAAAACCTGCTTGAATTCTGCAATGTGGTCATACGGCTCTTCTATGCCATCGTAATGATTTTGCATACATTTGGCCAATTGGATTGGTCTCAGTATTTTGCGGGGCTCTGGGATTTGGCTTATGATGGGATAAGCGGATTTTTACTAGGTGTATTCCAGCTCCTACACCTTGGGGTGGTTCTCCCTTCAATGTGGTTCTATTCAGATTTCCCATTCCCTGGCTAGTGTGGCTATGGGGGTTAATTCCTAGCATGGTGAATTGCTCATGTGGACCATTGGGTATACTACCTTGGCTCGTTTGTCCTAACATCACATTTTCTGTTCTTTGCTGGGTCTCAAATGGGTTTTGTGAGGTAGTTGCCTGATCTCGAGCTAACTCTCCTCTTTCATTAATCTGATCAAGGTTTTCGGTTACTACATATATCTGGTCCATCTTGTCCCTATAAATTCCACTTTCATACTTGACAGCTGGTCTTGGAATTATTTCAGATTATGTGGTTTTTATCATTCTTGCTACTGTCCTCTGTAGACCATTAAGGTAGATGGGTATTCCCTGCAAGTTGGTGGATATGTATTGAAGGGACGTCCTATATTCCCCTTCCACTGTAGACATAAGACCTTCACTAGGTATGGATCTATGCATGTCTTCAGAAGCCAAGAGTCCCTGCCAGTTAAGTGACATTTTTTGACTATCTATGAACTCAGCACGTAGTGTTAATCCCTGAGTTGTGAGTCCCTGACTTGGTTGTGTGGTTGACCTTAGCTTCAAGTGATTTGGTACTTTATCTATCTCTTCCTAAGTATCAACTTGAGCTTAGGTTCATAAGCCTTGTCTCCAAGTCCAAACTTGTCCTGTGAATTGCTCAAAATCTTGTGGAACCCCTTGCTTCCTAGTCCAACCTGAGGGTCAAATTCAAAATACCCTATCTAATAATCCTGATATTAATTTTACCACGAGCTTTCCAACGAACCAAAGATCACCCTGAACGGATTTCGTATGAGAAAGTTATGCCAGTTCAGGGTTCTAGGGGTTAAAACAAGGAAACGGTACCTCTCAGGAAATGCTTCAAAACAGGCGATACATGATACTTATCAAGTATCGCGATACTTGGAAGCAGACGACACACGATACTTGCCTTGCCACGATACACGACACTCGACCAACTAGACAGATCAGGATACTCGATATCCAACAAGTATCGCGAAAGGACCCTCACGATACTCGATATTGCACAGGTATCGCCAAGAGGAATCCCACAATACACGATACTCGATATCAGGCGAGAGTTAGACTCACGATATTTGGCACTGAAGGTCATGATACACGATATTGGGTAGGTATCGCGAAAAAAATCACGATACACGATCCTTGGAATTCCCACAATATTTGATATTCGTCAAGTATCGTCTTCAGATCTCTACGATACTCGATATGTGACCAATATCATGAGAAATTTTCTGACGATACTCGATATCTACCAGGTATCGCAAAAGTTAACTCCACGATACACGATACACAATAGGTATCGCGATCAGAAGTTCACGATATACGATACATGATATCTGTTTAGTATCGTGAATGTTTCTTAGCGATACACGATACACGATATGTGACCACTGCGTGTATCGCGATACTCGACCACAGGAGTTTCACGATATCCAGGTATCGCGATACTTCAACCGCCGGAGAACACGATACTTGGATTTTTTGGAGTCCAAATTCAAAACGTTTTGCAGATATGAGTACCTTGTGTCCTCCTTGTCACTCCTATGTGTCTGTAGATGCAAACTCTCCCTTCAAACCCGCAATATTGCACTCACGATACTTGGCGCAGGTGGTGTCACTTCACGGAAATTGCCGCTCAGATTCTTGGTGTTTTGAGAGTGGTTCAAGCATTTTTCTTCAGTGTTTTAGGTCTGAATAGCCTCTATACTTCTTCCTCGCAGCCAAAGGTGAAAAACAAGATGAATGTGTAGTCAAAAATGGAAAAATTCAGAGAACATGAAGAGGGAAGAAGATGATGATGAAGCTGAAGATGAAGAAGAAGAAAAACTCAGAAACTGAACTGAAACTGGTGATTTTTTTACCTTCCAACATCGCTACTCTAGGTCTTACCGTCACACGCTCGTCCTCCAAGCTCTCTCCCCAGCAACAGCGCCAAATTTGGTGTCACTCTAGCACAATGGTGAGTACCAACATGAGGAGCTTCACCTCATAAATTCCAATCCGTGGAGACGTGAGGACTAGTATGAAGACTATGAGCAAGTGATGGCACAAGTGTGTGAGTGAAAGCACACAAGCATGCACACACATACACACACACGCGCACAAGGTAAGAGCAAAGAGTGGAACGATGGAAAGCTTCGATTACACAAGAAAGCTCTTACAAAGCTCAAAACTACAACAAGCTAACCCCTAAAATGAGCTCTCCAGCCCTTTTTATAGTTTTTGAGTGGTTTTGGCCCTGTCCAGACCTAGTGTCCGGCCTAGTTAAAAATTAGGTTCTAGGGCTTATTTGGGGGCTCAAATAGAATCTAAAAATTATGAAAATTGGTAGTATGATACATCTAATACTCCTCAAGCTCAAGGACTTCTTGGCTTGAACAAAATGGAGTTGTAAAAATAGAAAATGGTATTTACAATGATTTTAGTGATAAAAATAACTATTTTTATAGGGATTTCTTCTGAAAATTTGACAGGTGCTTCTTGGAGCTCCCTACTTGCTCCTTCTTCTTGTGTATCCACCTCCTTGATGCGCTTCCATGCTTTGTCCTTGACTTTGAGCTTCAACAGCTTGATATCTCAATAATCGATCCATGTTATATCTCGAAAGAAGATCAGAGAAGTACTTCTTTTGTGAGAGGAATATAGCTTCTTTTGTTTGCCAAACTTCCATACCTTAGGATTATTGAAGTAGACCAAGATCTCTCATAGAGTACTCAAGGTGAAGCTATGTCATGATGAATCGCTCAAACTTCCATACCTTAGAGGTAGTGAAGTAGACCAAGATCAAGTCATCTACATAGAGGATGATGATGGCAACTAAGGATTCTTTCTGATACATGTTTAAGTTAGCATCGGCACTACTTCGAAGAACTTTGTGAATCTTTTCATACGAGGCCCGGGGAACTTGCTTAAGTCCATAAAGTGCTTTCTGAAGATTGTAGACTTGATCTTCCTTTCCTTTGATCTTGAAACCTTCAGGTTGCTCAACATATACTTCTTCATGGAGATCTCCATTAAGGAAAGCACTTTTGATGTCCAGTTGGTAGAGGGGCCACTTGAAGTGTGCACTTAGTACTAGATTGATTGTTATAGTTGTAAACCTTGCATTAGGGGCAAATGTTTCTTCATAATCAATGTAATGCTTTTGCCGATATTCCTTAGCTACCAGTCTTGCTTTTTTCCTATCCAATGTACCATATGATTTGTACTTGAATTGTAGAGTCACTTAACTCCTATGACTTGATGATGTGTAGGCTTAGGAATAAGTGTCCAAATGTTGTTTTTCTCAATTGCATCCATCTTTGCTTGCATAGCTTCTTCCCATTGAGGTTGTCCTTGAGCTTCTTTGTAGTTGGAAGGCTCTGGAATCTTCTCAATCTGATGCATCAATGCATAATTTACATAGTGACTTTGTTCACGTTTTTGTTGTTCAATGAGCCTTTGTGATCTTCTTCATTGGTTTGAAGTACTTGCATTTGAGTTGTGTTTGGAAAATATTGTGTCCCTCTCTGAAGTGTAGATGGGTGGACTAAGAATCGTACTTGGATCTTTAATTAAGTATGTTGAAGCTTCAATAAATATCATATCTGTTGAGATTTTGATGGAGTGGTTCTAAAGATCATACATATATATGCTTTAGATTGTTCACTATAGCCAATGAAGATACGCTTCTTGGACTTAGACTGTAACTTGCTTTGAGTTTTCTTTTGGCGCATGGACAAAAGCTTCACTGCCAAATATTCTAAAGTAATTGAAATTGGGCTCTCTTCCATAGTAGGCTTCAAAGGGTGTCTTGTTATACAATGCATTAGTGAACCCTCGATTGATTATATGCAATGTAGTGTGTACTGCTTCTTCCCAAAACTTGAATGGTAATTCTTTGTTGTGAAGCATGGTACACACCATTTCCATCACACTTCAGATCTTTCTCTGTGCTCCTCCATTCTAGGATGGACTATGGGGCAAATAATCTTGATTGTCTTAGATGCTTCATTCTCAACTTGAGTTATCTAGTCTCAAAACCTAGAAAAGGTGTCTACCTTTGACTTCAAAAAATATACCCAAATGTATCTTGAGTGTTCATCTACTAGAATAAAGAAGTAGATTGGTCCTTTAAGTGAGGGGGTAATCATGGGTCCACAAAGATCCATGTGGACTAGAGCTAAAGGGTTTCTAGCTTGTGTGGAAGGCTCCTTGGGAACGGGAGCCCTGTGTTTCTTGCCTTGGGTGCAAGCTCGGCAAACATCATTGACTTACATGATCTTGGGCAATCCTTTAACTATTTGGGATGCAAAAGTCGTTGGTAAACATTAGGTCTGCTGTACATTTGATGCCAAAGGCTAGAAAGCGACTCCTTAGATAGAAAGCAAGATAGCTTGTAAAGACCTTTTTCTTCTAATCCTTGTGCAATGTTGTCTTTGGTGTTCGGGTCAATCAACTTTATGGAAGTTTTATAAAATAACACTTATTTGATGTGGTCGATGATGGCCTTAACTAACGGTAAATTCATGCACTAGTAAGGGACAAATAATACATTGGATAATGATTTGCACTTCCCTTGATCATTGGTGATTTGTGCTTTTCCTTTGTCTTCGATGGGTAAACTGTTGTTGTTGCCTAAGTACACTTTGCGAGTATATTCTTCAAACTCTTGGAAGGATTCTTGGTCTTTGCACATGTGGGATGTAGCACCACTCTCAAAGATCCACTCTTGAGATGAACCAGAAGTAAGTAGGAAATTGGTCTCTATGGAAATAAATAGTTCTTCTTTGGAATAGTGAGACCTATGATGGGAGGGTTTGATTGGTTCCTTGAGCTAGAGGGCTTGTAGTTATTCTTCTTTTTGTAGCAAAATTTTTCAAGATGCCCCATTCTTCCATAGTAATTACAACTAAACTTCTATGATGAAGTGTTGGAGCCTTGTTTAGGTGTGTTGATAGTGTTATGACTAGCATGTTTTCCTATGTTGAAGGGTCCCTTACCCTTCATCATGATTTCTTGTGAGGATGCAGACTTCGCTCGAGAGTCGTGAAGGAGCAAAAGTCATTGAACTTCTTCCCAAGTTAATACTTGGCCATGATTATAAAGGGTGGCTAGAAATGTCATGTAGGATATAGGTAGCTTTTTGAGAAGGCAGATGCCCATATCTTCACTAGAAACTTGGCGGTCACACAATGCTAGTTTATGTTGATAGTCATCAAATGTGGCAATGACTTTGGAAATAGGATCGTGGGGCCTAATGGATAGGTTTTGAAACTTCGTCTTTAGGGTGTAAATCATTGAGGAAGTTTTGTCTTCATAGAGGTCTTGGAGGATCTTCCAAGCCTCATACGAAGTTTTAAAGATAGTTATCTAGCCTTTACATTCCACAGATTTGAGGCTTCTAGATCGCTTTCCTTATTAGGCTCTCGTTTGATTCCTTCAACTACCTTGTATAGGAGGTTTGTATAAATGTAAGCCCTAATGGTTTCCTTCCAGACAATCCATGTGCATTCGTGTTATAAAATGTCTTATTACACATACAAATACCGCTCCTAAAGGTGATGCGAATGGTATTGAAGAGGATGTTATTGAATTTTCGATTCGTGCTTCAATTCTTTTTGCACCTAATACAAAAAAACTTCTTTGGGATAGCAGAGAAAAGTCACATGCATTCATAGCTTTGTTTGTGAAACGTGCCATTGTCCCTTATATTTTCTCCTTCAAGGTAGCAAAAGATGCTTTGATAGTGGTGCAACCAAACATATCAGCTCACAACACACGTTCTTCACTTCACTTGAGCTTGCTTCTACAACGAACACTATAACATGTGCTAAGAAATCCGCGTATGCTATCATGGGAGTTAGAAAGATCATTTAGACTACTACTCATAGTTGTTCTTTCACATTTTTAGATGCCTTACATGTACCAATGATCAATGACAATCTGTTATCAATTTCAACTTTAGCCAAGATCATCTTCATAGTGAAATTTATCGATGACAGATGAACAATTCATGATCTCCTAAATGGTGATGTTATCATAGCTTTTGGAATTTTATATCATGGGCTGTATAGTATCATACACGGTGCAAAATCAGAGAATGATTCAACATACACAAGTTATGATTATTAAGTTATTTCTAATGGAAAGATTTGTCATACATGCATTGTTCATCTGAATTTTGCTAGTTTGCTTTGCTTGCAAGGATCTAAAATGGTTTTCTTTGCCCAAACTTTAGGCACCCTCTAAACATGTCTTTGAAGGCTATATTTTGGGTAAAATGTAGCATTATTCCTTCCCAAAGGATGGTTCATGGTGATGTTTGTGGTCCTACACAAAGATACTCAATGAACACTATTTGTAGCATCTCTGAAATTGAATCTCATCATGGTTGGAATGTACATCAGTTGGGAATTGTAAATCCATTTCTAAATGGTGATTTACATGAAGGACTGTATGTATTTCAACCCCATATTTTTTAGTAGAAAAGGCATGAAAATAAAGTGTTCAGGTTGAAAGAGGCATTGTATGGGTTAAACAAGCAACATCCAAAGCACTTTGACTATTAGTGAGAATATGCATATTAGCATGGATCTCCATCAAAACATCCATCAACAGGTGAATCCACTATAATAGTTATGAAAATTGCCTCGTACTCAGCTTCACAAGTCAATGTCACCACTTAGGTTGCTTCTTACACAACCAAGATATGCTTGAATCTCCAAGGAAAAAATCAATCACTACGAATGGACATGCGAGTATCATAACAATAAGCCCAATCAATATCTATAAAAGCATGCAAGTATGGTTGAATATCTCTACCATAAAAGAGACCTACACTCAAAGTTCCCTTGGAGAAGTGTCAAATGCATCACCAGAACATACTTTTCTTGACACATAACAATTGCTCGTTCAATAGATACAAACATGTGTTCATTATGTAGTACACCATCAACATGTATATCATGCATGGACAGAATAGCATGCTCATTTTCAGCCATATTTTGATGCAAATGTTTAGCCATACGTGGCTGAAAATTTTCAACAGTTCATACCATGTTTGGTTGGAAAATTTCAGCGATGTTTGGCTGGAAATTTTTTTGCATATTCAGCTCTAATTTGCAAGAGTTTTTCAGCCCTTTGAAGCTCTTTTGGGTGATCTACATGTTCATAGTCAAGCACGCGACTTTGGAACAAAGGCATGAGTGTATCAAACACATGTTGTGAGTTAACTATTGGCTGTTTTTTGCATTGAAGTAGAGAGAAATTTGAATTCTCAACAACTATCACATCTTGACTCACATAATTGTGTGCATCAATGGATGGTAGAAACGATATCCCTTAGTTTGAGCACTAGAACCAACAAATACACATTGATTTTCCTTTTCCTCAAGTTTGTGATGTCGTTGTGATGGCAGAAGCGCATATGCCAAACATGCAAACATGCTCATATGGCTAGCCATACGTTTACGTCCATTGCAAGCCTCATAAGGAGTGATGACTCTCAATGTGCTTATAGGGCATCGATTCAACACAAAGTTGTGCTTACCTGACCGCTTCCATCCAAAACTTGTTGAGATAAATGTGAGATGCTATGGGTTAATAAGTTTCCCAAAGACGTAAATGTGTAGGTTCACATTCTCATGAGAATTTGAGTAGCATATTCTTAGAGAAGAATCCTATGTTCCATGCTGGGAGTGAGCACATAACACCGCATTTCCACTTCGTAAGGGAAAAGTTTATAGAAAAAGGGGGTTTACGCTCCTTCAGACAAGCACTAGTAATTAGTTGATTCGCATGTTCAGAAAGTTCCTTGACGGACCAAAATTGTGGAGGACCAAAGAAACCATTGGAATGTGTGATGTAGGTTGAGGGTTGAACTTGTAAATGGCTTAAACGCAAAGGTTCATCTCACGGACATAAGGCCTTATAGCCTCCTTCCATGCGAATCTATGCCTCAGAACAAGTTCCAAATCTCCATCTCATCATTTCGTTGAAATTGTGTGCGGGAATGTAGGAAACATGTATAATTGGGTCGATCTACTATTTGAAATCTATCTATAAGACCATAAATCTAACATCGAATGAGCTTAATTTTTAGCTATTCCGCCATTTTAGAAATTAGTATAAAGTCGTGGAATGTTTTAATCCATTCTCTCACAAACACAAACTTGTTGTCTCATAAAGTCGAATACGTAGAAGGCAAAGAAACTCTCACAAAATTTCTCTCTCATATGTTTCATTTGCTGCAAGACGACCGCCAACTTCCGATGAAAATTACCAATGGCAACGAGTATTTTGGGTGAGTTGGCTAAGCTTTGCCGCAGCTCACAGCGGATCTGTGGCGCAATGGTAGCGCGTCTGACTCCAGATCAGAAGGTTGCGTGTTCGATTCACGTCAGGTTCAGGCCGCATATGACAATTATGCATGCCAATAATTGTTGAGCTTGCCAACCATGGGAGCATGGAGCTTGTCTTTTTGCCCACTAACAAGCTTGTCTTTTTGCCCACTAACATAAACATTTGTCCTACGCTTTTTTGAAGGGAACATTTTCGCGCACTAACAGAAGCATTTGTTCTGTGCTTCTTTCCCTTTTTGAGTAGAGAACGGGAATGGATACCAAATGCCAAATTCTTGCTTTCTTCTCTATAGAGAACGCGAGCGCATGCCAAATTAGTTCTTTTTCCTTCGTTGGGTTAATGAGTACCATATGATATATGATATGGGCTGACTCCTCATTACGTTTGTTTTACGCTCTATTGATTAGAAAAGGGGAATCTGTACAAAATGGTCAATTGCCGTTAGAATTTTCTATCCTCTTCTTTCACGGCAAGAAACGCATAGCAAATAGCGAATTACCTTTGTTCAACACGTTTCGAAGCTCACTAGTGTCTTCTTGGATATATCATCTTAAACACATCATTTTCGTTTCTAGAGAAAAATGAATTGACGAGTTGCGAGACATGCAAACGGGGCTAGCAAATCTCTCATCCCCAAGATTACAAAAGTCAAAGTATGGTAGAATGTGGGAGTGCTCCTTATTGCCCAATAGGGTTAGTGAATCATCCCGGGAAGGGTCCACAGGATCACGAAAGTTAATGGTGCTCCTATTGCACCAAATTCAACTTTCAAAGAAGGCTTCTCCTTCGATCACACGTTGTAGCTCAATGATGAGTAGCACCTCCTTTAATGTCAATCCGGGAAGACGTGAGGATGGTATGAAGACCTCGAGCAAGTGGCGGCACAAGTGCGTGAGTGAGAAGCACACTAGCATGCACACACATACACACACACGCGCACACAAGGCAAGACAAAGAGTGAGAATCAATGGAGCTTTTAGATTACTTTCAAAATGCTCATACAAGTTCGTTTCAATTACAATCTAACCTAAAAAATGAGCTCTCTAGCTCTTTTTATAGTTTTTGACTAGTTTTGGCCCTGTCCAGACCTAGTGTCCGGCCTAGTTAAAAATTAGGTTCCAGGGCTTATTTGGGGGCTCAAACAAGATCTAAAAAATACGAAAATTGGTACGCAACTACTTCTAAGGCTCCTCAAGCTCAAGGACTCCTTGGCTTGCACAAAATGGAGCTGCAAAAATGTGAAATGATATTTACAATGATTGTTAGTGATAAGAATCACTGTTGTTGTAGGGATTTCTTCTAGTGATCTGCCATACATATCTTCGAGCTCCCTACTTGCTCTTTCTCCCTGCATGTCCATCTCTTTGATCTGCATTAGTGTCTTGAAAAAATATTGGCCTACTTGCCAGATCTTCTTTGACTGCCCTGTTTGCTTGTGCTGTCCCTTCGCTCTGACTCCCTTCTTTGACTTTCACGTCTCGTAAGTCCTGGTGTACCAAGACTACTGCCAACACCCCCCCCACTCTCGCGTCTGTCGCCCGTGACAGACCCTTGTCTAGCTGCTTTTTGTACGTAATATTGGACAACATCCGCGGCGAGGTGGTGTTCTTCTAAC
This sequence comes from Ceratopteris richardii, assembly GCA_020310875.1. Classification (NCBI taxonomy): domain Eukaryota; kingdom Viridiplantae; phylum Streptophyta; class Polypodiopsida; order Polypodiales; family Pteridaceae; genus Ceratopteris; species Ceratopteris richardii. The sequence continues at coordinate 111,422,145 of CM035411.1, forward strand.
CTGAGTCCCCTTGCTAGATCTGTCAGCAATGCATCCCAATTGACTGGCCCTGGGACATCTGGATGTGGCACCCGTAATTGTTCTGAGTGAATGGTTCGCTCCACAGCAAATAAATGGAGGAGATGTGAGGGTCTGGGTACAAATATTTCTGAGTGGTATTCCCAGAACCCTGTTATGAACATCTCCTCGAATGTTTGTTTAAAGCAGACTGGGAGGTATTTTATTCTGGCGTGCCAAGCATATATCACCTCTATGGAAGGAGTGGTGCTCATGTCATAAACTAAATCTTGGTTTCCTGTAAGGAATCCGACGCCTGAGAAGTGTGGGTCCTTGATATTCTTGAATGTCTTGAATGTAATAAGCATTAATTCAAAAATTTTCATGCACATCTGGGCCATCACATCAGGGGTATTCCTTAATCGGATGCTCCAGTGCCGTATGGTGGAAATCATATAATTGACGGTGGGAGGTCCTTGAGGGGGTGCTAGATAGACGTAGTTTAACCATTTGGCGCAGCCCTTGATATTCTTGACTGCAAGGGTAAACTCTGGCCATGTGCGTCTGCGGAATACAGGAACATAACAAGGGTTATATTTAATAAAAAGAGGCATATTCGTCCAGGTGCGAACCATCTCCGGGTAGGTTTCGAGGAGTCGGATCCTCCAGGTGGGTTGATGAATGGATCCTTTTTGAGCGCTCTCGGGGATGTCATCTGGTCCAAATTGTGTAGCAAACGTTGGAGGTTTGCCACATCTTTGTTGGATTTCTGCATTGTAGTCCGCCAGGAGTATACAATATGGCACGTATTGATCATCATTGGTTCCGATCCATCTATGGTGGGACATGCTGCGGAAGTATTCTGATTTAATAATAGTGTCCTCTATCTTTGCCATAGATTGGATTTGAACTGCCACTCGATCTTCATGAGTTGATGCTGTTTTCTCTAGTGTCTGGAGCCACTCAGGTACTTCAATTTCTAACGTATCCATTCCTTCTGCGGTTTGCTCACCACCTGGCATTGGCATAGGAACGTATGGTTCCTCATACGTCTCATCTACCTCGATGGGTACCAAATCCTCGGGTTCTGGTTCGACAACTGGAGAGGGCTGCCTTTCGTGTGTGAGTAATCTTTCCTGTAATTCGGCCACCTGCTCTTTCAATGTCTTGACTTCCTCTGAAGTCGTGGTCGTTTCTGTGACTCTGGGTGCTGTCTGTTGCTCTTGGAGTTGATTGCGCAGCGCATCACGTTCCCTTTCCAAGTCATCATGAGCTTCTAATAGATCTGCATAGCTGTCCAAGATGGTCTTCATTGTCTCTGAGGGTACAGCTTTAAACTGCTCTGGATCAATTTCGTGGGGAGAGCCTTCCATTGCTGCTTCTAGATTTGCTTCATTTTGCTGCTGCAGTCTCTTGTTCTCTTCAAGGGCGGCTGCCATGTGTTTCCTGAGAAGTGCCAGGTTACGCCGGACTTTGAGATTATCGGCTTGGTATACTTCGAGCAAAGCTTCTAATTGTTTGACACCTGAGTCTGTCGATGGTTGGGGTGCCTCCAATAATGTTTGGTGAGCCTGCTCAAGCGTTGTGTAGCGTTGATTCAGTTCTGCATTTTCTGTTTGTAGAATGTGAAATTGTCTTTGTAAGTTCTGATGGTGCGTTGCCAGTTGTTGACACCGGTCGTCCAGAGCTCTGTACTCATTCTGGAGCTGGTATACACATTGATTTAATGCTAAAAATATGCTATTTACATTAAATAATGCTAGGAGGGGTGAAGATGCAGGGGGAATGGGGGCGGGAATGGGAGATGTGAATGATGTGGATGCAAGTGGAGAGGTGGGTGGAGGGGGTATGGGCGATGAAGGTGGCATGGGGGGAGGGAGCGGTGCTGTGGCAGGTGATGTTTCCATCGTGTCAATTGTTTGAGTGACGGTGTAGAGGGGGATCGTGGGTGGAGTGGATGTGACGTCGGTGAACAGGGTGGTGAAGGTGGGCATGGTGACTCCCCCGAATTGGATTCCCGGAGAGAGTGGGATGCCCATGACAATGGTGGTGGTAGTGGACGTGGTAGTGCTAGTGTCCTGTGGTGGAGTGAATTGTGCAGTGCGAGGTGGGGATGGTGGTGACAACGGTGCTTCCTGATATTCTTCTGCTTGCGCTGTCTCGCCTGGTGCTGATACATTGATGTGAATTTGCTTCCCGGACCTCCTGGGACGGACAGGAACCCTCTTCTCAAATCTATGAATGTAGGCCATCGCCTCATGAATGGCCTCATCCAGTCCTACGGCGTCGGCATGAAGGTTCATGGACTCAATGAACAACTCGTCCACACCTTCCTCAGCTAGCAAGTCATTCATGAGTCTCTTGCCCGATTCTAGTGACATCTTATGCTGTTCCTGAACCAGTCGCATGGTTTGATATAGTCTCTTGATTTGTGCCGAATATGCTGGGGCACTTGCTAACTCGGAGAGTTCGTCATATTCTTGATGTTGTTCTTCGTCAGCTTCTTCTTCGTCTCCTCCTGCCTCTTGTTCATCTACATCGACTTCTACAACTTGTGGTTGGGTAGGGGCCGATGTTGTTGTTTGGGGTTGTGGTTCCTGAGCTCGCTCTGCTTCAGCTTCGAGATTAGAGTCATAGATCAATCTGGCAATTTCTTCATCCGTGAGGTCCTCAAGAGTAAATCCCTGTGGAAATTCCAAATCTGATGGAATGGGTGGAAACACCAGATTAGGCCCCTCTGTGCTTGGTCTTGGTAGCCGGATTGTGAATGGCCTAACTCGTCGTGTCTGGGGAGGGGTGATTTCTGGTGTAGTGGTAGCTCCCCTTGGTTGAGCACAGGGTAATTGGACTCCCCCCCTCATCTTCTTTGATGGGGGACCTGCTGCTGATAGTCTTCTCTGGAATTCTTGGACTCGGGACCATACGAGTGCCCGCTGAACAGGCACGTCATAAGCCAAGCATCTATAGATTATTCTGGTCAGAGCACAACACCCGTGGAGCACATTCTTCTGTTTCTTGTTCCACCTTTGATGGGCTAGGTGGATCTGATCTATGATCCAGTGTGGCACATTGATGGGAAGGCTTTCTGTCTCTGCTAGATATAAGCTGAACCATATTTTTTTCGGGGGCATTGTGAATCGTTCCTGAGCGGGGAAAGCAAAATGTTGCATGATGGTTCGCAGGTGAAGCGCAATGGTAGGTGTCATCGCTACCATATCCTTCAACTTATTAAGATCTTTGTGCTTCATTCGACCTGGAACCATGGTTTCCTTTTCTGTTGGGATGTGCATGCCGTACATACCCAATGCTTCTCTTACCAAAGTGAGGGTCAACTTGAATCTTTTAAGCTCATGACCCGGCAGCAGTGATGGCAACACAAAGGTGCTGTCGCCTCCCTTGGCCCTGCTTGGCGTGATGGTACTGATCAGATATGAACATCGTAAGAAATCCGGCTTTGATAAGTGGGCCCTGAAATAACTGTCCACACCCGCTTTGATCCAAACTGATCTCATGACTTCGGCGTTTTGATAGCTTTCAAACTCGCGCGTGAAAAAGTGGTATCGACCCCATTTGCCATTAAATTCCAATTCTGCTTCCCAGAAATAGGTTCCATCGCCCAGTGGTCCAGCAACATCACTGAACCAATGCGCATGCTTACCTACTTGAGAAGTGTGCCCTTGAGGAGGATCCTGAATGGGGAGCACATGCACGGCTTGAAGTTCTTGCGGCCTTGCGGTGAGACGTGGCTCAAGGAGAAGTATCTCTATGTCCACAATCTGGGCACCAGATCCGGCTTGAGAACTGGTACCTGCTTCTGCCATGGCCCTGTTTGCTGGTTGGTTCTGTGAGAATATAGAACCGAGTGTTAACATCGTAATGGACAGAATAAATCCGTTGTTGTCCCCGTTACAACATTAACATGAGGTAGATAGTGAGTTAGTGGTTAGTAAGTGCACAAAGACAGTGTGTGTAGTTAGTGCTTGGGTTGTCCTAGGAGACTAATGCAGTTAGTAAGTGGGTATGAATTTACAAATTGGGGTCGGGGGGTTTATTACACGCCCTAGGCTGCCAAATGCAGTGAATGGGCTTTGCTTTCGGTTTCGGAGAGACTCTAGAGAGCTTTCTCGGTGTCGCGGTTTGAAAATGAGGCCTTTTAGGGACCCATTTACAATTGATTACATACACGCTCTTGGGTCTTGGTGTGTTCTTGAGCGTTGAGAACGAGTGAATACTGGCAGTATGCGTAGCTGCGTTATGCTGTTTAGGTTGTGGCCTCAGCGTAGTTACTTGTGCCATCAAGCAAGCCTTAGGCACCCAAATTTGTCTTCATTGTGGGCTAGCCTTCATCGACTTCTTGGGCACCCAAATATATTTCACGTTAGCAGAAGAATTTCCGAAAGACTTCTTATTAGTGTCATGTCGTCGGTTATTAATAAGAAACTTCGCCCGTGTAGTTGACGGATGTGCAACCGGTTGTTCGCCTTTCCGCACCCATACATGGTTTATTTTCTGAGACCTTCTGCTGAGCAGGTACTTTTGATCTCGGACATAGGTAGTACTTTGCTTTTTCTGCCTTTGATCCACCTTGGGTTGCTGCCTCCTTCTGGCCTTTGGAGAAGAAGGGAGTTCCGTTGCATCCCTGATTCCTTTTTTGCAAACATCATTCCTCTGTAACACAGGGTTTTGAACAAGAACAGCATGGTCATCTTCATGTGTACCCCTGGAAGGACCAGGAGTCTGTGCCTTTCCTAATTCCTTGAGTGCTCCATTGTCTAATTCTACTGTAACTCGGCTATGATTGATCCAAACCTGGAGAAGTCCACTTCTTAGGTTTAAATTGACTGCTTGGTCATAGATCCAATCTTGACCCAAGATAAGAGGTTCAGTGAGATCCTCATCCTGACACACCAGTACTTTAACTGTCATTGCCTCATCATGAATGTAGAGGGGAAGTTCCACCTCGCCCATGCAAGGGGTTTCCACGCCTCCCAATCCTATGAGATATGCTTCCACAGGATTGACCGTTAACTGCAACTCTTGACAGTAAGACACTCTAACAGCACTAGTGGCTGCACCTGAGTCAATCAAGGCTCTTACGGTCCTTGCACTCTTCCCTTGTCTTACCTCTAGGGTTACGAAAGGACGTCGATCAGTTATCCTATGTGAGCTGGTTCCTGCGACTTCACACATTGCCATATGATATCCTTGATCTGCATAGTCATTTGTCCTAGGCTGCTCTCTACCTTGCCTTCGTAATTTCATCCTTCTGATGCGTTCTAAAGCTTCTGCTTGAGCTTCTTCTCTAATTCTCTTTTCTTCCTCTTTGCGTTTCTTAGCAGTGTTGAGTCGGCTCAGCATTTCCTCCGTGAGGGGTTCCTGATACAACTTGACTCTGCATCCGCTAATATAGTTAGGGAGAACATCACCCTCTAACGTGGCTAATTGTACTGCTCCACTCGTGGAGATCCTATTGATAATCATAGGTCCGTAGCCTCTCTTTTCTAGCTTCCTCGCGTGTTGTTTCAGTGTATAGACTAAGACTAGATCTCCCGCTTTCAAGCCTTTATCCTTCACATGGGCATCGAAGTATGCCTTCTATCTCTTCTTGGCTGCATATATTCCTGCGGCGGCTCTCAGTCTTGTTTCCCCTAATCGTTCAAGGTCAAAGATCCTAGAGGAGAGCTCATGACCTGTCCATTCGTGCTCCTGTGCTACTCTTAATGTAGGAATCAGGAAGTCCAAGGGTAGCACAGCGTTTTGGCCAAATACCATCTGAAAGGGGGTGGCTTGGAGTACCGTTTTGTAGGCGACTCGGTATGCCCAAACAGCATGGTGTAACTGTCTGTCCCAATTAGAGCGTTTTGTGTTCACTAATTTTGTCAGTACATTGCATAAGATCTTATTAGTGCTCTCAGCTTGTCCATTAGCTTGAGGGTGATAGGGGGCAGACTTCTTGTGTATTACCAAGAATTCTTGGAGTAGATTTTCAATCACTTCGTTCAAGAAATGAGTGCCTCTATCACTTACAAGCTCTATAGGTAGCCCATATCTCGTGAATACATTCTCAAACAAGAATTTAGCAGTTGTTTGAGCATCGTTCTTTGTCGTAGCCTTTACCTCCACCCACTTGGTGAGATAGTCTGTTGCAACAATGATGTATTCCGCATGAGAACCCTTAGCTGGGGGATTAATAGGACCTACGAAGTCTATTCCCCACTTAGAAAATGCACGTCCACCCATCATAGGTTTCAGTGGCATCTCATCTTTGCGTATAGGATACTGAGTTCTCTGACAGACATCACACCGTTTCACATACGTATGTGCATCCATGTGAAGGGTAGGCCACCAGAAGCCCGCAAATAGTATTGCCTTGATCACCCGATCCGGTCCAAAGTGTCCTCCTGCTACACCCTGGTGAGCAGTTTCCAAGATCTTAAGATATTCACTTTCATGGACACATAGCCTCAGGTAACCATCTTTACCACGCTTGTATAGATTATCACCAATGAGTGCGTAATCCTGGGCTTCTTGTTCCAAACTCCTTTTCCTAGCCAGAGTCATGTCTGACGGGAATGTTTTCGTCCTCAGGAAGGATACTAGTGGTTCACTCTAATCTGGCACAATGGATACTTGATAAAGAGTGGCGTGTTCCACAGGTGGTTTAGTGCAGCAGATTGGGCACTCCTTGCACAACTTTTGGACATCCGCTTCCATAGTCGGCCAATGCACTCCGAGTCTCTTTAGGGTCTGTAAAGTTCGTTGCTTTGAGTTGTGTTGCTCTAACGCACCTACATGTGCTAATTGCAACCATTTAGCGTACTCATCCTCTTCTACGCAACAAGCCAAGATCCCTTGATCTGTGTGCTTGTACATGCTTCCTGCCATGATGTGGTACTTTTGGGCTTTTACAACCTCTCTATTCCGTGTGTTTACCACTGGATGGTTAGGCCCGTATGTCAAGACTGGTACCAATGGCTTAGCCCACTGCGGCACCACTTCCAAATTAAACAGGTAAGCATCAGGAAGGTCATCTGATACTCCTTGTGGGGCTTCTCCAGACGTGAGTCTAGAGAGATGGTCTGCTCGTAAGTGAGTCCTACCTTTCCTTACCACAACTTCAAAGTCATATTCCATGAGCAAGAGAAACCATCTCACTAATCTTCCTGTATTGCATGGCTTATTTACGAGATATAGTAATGCCTGATGGTCAGTAAAAAATTTAAACTTATTTGCAAGCAAATAGTGTCTAAATTTCTTAACTGCATATACCATGCCTAATCCTTCTCGCTCTGTAGTGGTGTAATTCCGTTCAGCCTCATTCAACTGTCTACTGGCATAGGCTATTGGAAGATCCATATTACCTTCACCAGTAGGTTGTGCAAGCACACATCCAATAGCATAATTGGATGCATCCACGTGAACATGGAATGGCTTATTCCAATCTGGCGTGGTCAAGGTTGGTGCTGAACATAATCTTCGTTTAAGTTCTTGGAAGGAATTCTCACATTCATCCGTCCACTCAAAGTTAGTCAGAAGTCCGTACATGGGCTTTGCAATGACAGCATACATGTGTATAAATCGTCGGTAATAACCACAGTGCCCCATGAAAGCTTGTACTTCCTTGACATTCTTTGGCCTAGGTAGCTCTGCTATGGCTCTCACTTTTTCTTCGTCGGTAGATATGCCATTCTTTGACACTATGTGTCCTAGAATCTTGCCTTGCCTGACCATAAAAACACACTTTTCTGGGTTCAGGCAGACCTGATATTCTCTACATTTGTCAAAGATTTGTCTGAGTTCAGGAATATGGGTTTGTCTAACATTGGAATGAGCACAGAGATCATCCACATAGACTTCTAAACTCTTTCTTAGGAACTCCTTAAACACATGGCACATCAGCCTCTGGAAGGTAGCTGGCGCGTTGGTAAGCCCAAATGGCATTACTCTAAAAGCAAAAATGCCCCATTCTGTGGCAAAGGTGGTCTTATGCTGATCCTCTGGAGCTATGGCTACTTGATTGTAACCCGAAAATCCATCAAGGAAGCTGTACACTTCCTTGCCTGCCACTCTTTCTAAGAGATGTTCTGTAATGGGAAGTGGATAGTTATCTCGAATTGTGGCTGCATTAACCTTTTTCAAGTTAATGCACACGCGCAGTTTGCCATTCTTCTTGGGCACCACTACGATGGGTGATACCCACTCAGTGTGCTCAATTTCATAGATAAATCCAGCTTCGACCAGTCTATCTATCTCTTCCTTGATTTTAGCAGCATAATTATCGTTATATGTATAAGGCTTTTGCTTAGAGGGTTTGGCATCTGAGGTCATGGGGATAGTGTGCGAGCATATGTCAGGGTCAACACCTTTCAAGTCCTTGTAACTCCAAGCGAATACATCTCTGTATTCTCTTAGCAAGGCAATCAATTCGTGCTCTTCTTCTTCTGTCAGGTCATGGCCTATGTACGTGCATCTCTCCTCTCCTTCTTCTATGGCCACTACTATTTTCTTGGTAGTTTCTTTGTTATCATAGGCCTCTCCTGATTGTGCCTCTCGTTTAGGCATCCTTATCATGACTCTCCTGTCGTCTATCTCATACTTCTTAAAATTTTCTGGGACCTCAAACAAAGATTCTTCCTCCTCTGGTGAGGTTTCTCTTTTTCTCCGTTTCTTTCCTCCTTCCTTCGGGGTCACATGTGTTGCTAATCTTACGTCATTTGTAACTTCTCCATGCCTCTGGGGTTGAAATTCTACTTCATGGAAGTATTCCTCATCTGATGCAAATGGAGGATCCATAATGATTGACTCTAGATCGGAGTCACTTGCATCCTCAAAGGCATCAGGGCTAGGTTCGCATTCTTCTAGAACTGCCTCTCCCATGATTGGCTCTATGGAGAAGACTGAAATGTCATAGCCATCCTCATCACAGTGAGGTGTCCATTGTTCTTCATTGATGGCTACGTCCATGGTTGCTAAAATTTCTGCCCAGCCATGGGGTTCAAATTCCTCGTCTGGGAAAACTACTGGTGCATAGGCTGGGTCTTGAATGGGTCTATGAGTTTCTTTCGCACCTACCTCTCTGGCTTTCTCTCTCTTCTCTTCTTCTACTGCTACCTTGCACATCCATAAGTGAGTGTCTTCATGCATCCATGAGGATCCAGACCCTATGGAATGCACCGATTCTGTATCCTCTTTGGCTCTATGGATGGGATTCCATTGGATAGGAGGGACATCTCTATGAGAATAATCCTTGAGATTGACTTTGGTCGTGACACCTAAGTGTTGCAGGTACAAGGAGTTGGTTCCCCAATCCTGTACCACTTGCAACTGTCGCATAAATGGTCTTCCCAAAATCATCTCATAAGCATGATTTTTGCTGAAGTCACATATAGCAAAACTATGCTCAAACTCGACACCACAAGTGGTGAGAGTTATTCCTTCTAGCAATCCTAGGGGTTTCTCTATGTGACCATCGGCCATCTGCAATTTCATTCTCGTTGGCCTGAGTGCCGGCTTGCCCCAACGCTTCCATAAGGAGGTAGTGGCAATTGCAACTCCTGCACTTGAGTCCAAAATTGCCTTGGTGGTGTACTCCTGGTAGGTGATGGGCAGATAGGTGTTCCCTTCTTCACCTTCACACATATCTCCTATCTTATCCAAGGGAATTTCTGGCACTGTCCTATGGGATCCTGCCTGGGAACGAGGTTTTGCTATCTCTGGTACTTGTTTGGCTACATGTTTCCATAATTCAGGTCTAACCTTGAGTAGCTCTTCTAACTTGAGATTACACTGCACGTTAGTGTTCTTCACTACCTCGGTGTTCCTAGGTATGACTGAGTCGTCGTTCCTTACCATGATTGTGGGTGCTCTCATACATGTGGATTTTGCTTCCCATGGGCCTGTGAAGTGGGGTAGCTCTTGTATGGAATTAGACTCAAAGTCCAATCTCTCGTGAGACTGAGCACTCTCATGTTCCCCGTAAATAGATGGGATGTCTTGTGGGAATTGGTCGTGTGCATCGTCCACAAGTTCAAAAGGAGGGGCGACCTCGCTTTCGTTATCCCATTTGTCTTCTTGAATCTCTCGTAGGAAGTCTGGTGCAAACCGATTCATAGAAGAAGAAGTGTCTGGCTCCGTAGAATTGGGCGCATAAGCAACCTGGGAAGGAGGGCTTATTCTATTGTGGGCTCTTTCCTCGTTCTCATAGATAGCTGGAGCACAAGCTCCCTGGAGAGGGTTACTTATTCTATTACTTTTCCGAACAGGCTCATACGCTCCCTGAGAAGGGATGTAGGCAACCTGTGGAGGTACACAAGCTTTCGAGAGAGGCTCCTGTGACTTTTGGGGGGGAAGATAAGCTTCTTGAGGAGGCCCGTGGGCTTCCTGAAGAGGCTGGCTTTTCTGTTCTCTTGCCCTTTCCTTTTCTGACTGTGCAATTAGCCTCTCTTTTCTTTCTAAGGAGGGGAAGGTGTTTGGTTTAATGGAATTGGCCACATACACTTCTGATGGGGATTGCTTCATGTTTTTGCTTGCTTTATCTTTTTCTTGATTTTTTTCTTCCTTGGCAGATCTTGCAATTATTTCCTCTAACTTCTCTAGGAATCCATCCAAGTGTAATTGCGTTTTGGCTGAGCCCGAGTAATTGAAAAGGCGACTGGCTTCAAACATAGTCTGAGCCAATGCGACCATTTTCGCGCACAGTTTGGTTCTTTCTATCTCTAGGTCAGCTCTAGGATAGCATTTGTTATGATCCGTGACGTTTGGCCCTTCTTGGATTCTGGCCTGATATGCTTTGAGCATCATGTCTATGTCTTCAGGAGTGGGATCAGCTAATACTGATCCTACCCTAGGGGGTGGTGGAATCGCATGGCGTGGGTTGGAAGGTGGCGGGTCGGAGGGCGATGGGAGTGGTGGTGATGGGATAGTGTGAGAGGGGGTTTGAGAGGTGATTTCAGTTATCCTAGCTTTGGTTTCTCTTATGCTTTCCTCAAGTTCACTCATCTTTTTAGCCCATTGTCTTTTCATTCTTTCCCGACTATCTTTCCATGCTCTAGTCCTTTTCTTTGTTACGCTCTCGGTTTCACTAGCCTCTGGGCCCTTTTCCTGGCTTGTCTCTTGGTTTTGCTGCAATGCCTGAGCTCTAGTGACTACCTGCACTGGTGCAGTGGAAGTGACGCTTCCTGTGGAATCTACCACTAACCCAATAACGTTGATCGGAGTGATTTTTGGCATATTATTAGGATTCTTAGGGCAATCTCGTAAGAGATGTTCTTTTCCACAATCTTGGCAAAAACCTTGGATTGTCATTGACTGGGGTTGTGTAGGTGGAGGCAAGGGACAATCACAAATGAGGTGATCTCCTTGACACCGGTAGCATGGACCTCTAGGGAATGGTGGTCGTACCTGCCTAGGTTGAGGCCTGGGGTTGGGGTTTGCATACATGACGTTCGTGTAATCTGACTCCCAACTAGGTTCACTTGGTTCTTCACTATAGTAAGACTCACCATGTTCTGGAGACTGCATGTAGTAAGCCTGGGGACTATCGACATGTGTAGAATCAAAGCTATGGTCACTTGGGTCACTTTCTGAGATCAATGGGGTTACTGGTACTATGGCCCTATTCAGGTTTTCTTCTGCAACAGCATACTTTACTGGAATCACGTTAGAGGGGTTTGGGGGCTGTTGTGCTAGTACAGGTTGGGGTCTCTGTTGGGCCTGATATTGTGGTTGGTAGGGTTGTTGGGGTCTAGCATATTGTGGTGGGGGAGGATACTGGTTCTGGTATCTGCCTTGTTGGTAGGGCTGAGGGTAGGGTTGCCTAACTGCCTGCTTGTTGTATGGGCAATCTTGCGCAGTGTGGTTTGTGTACTTCCGTTCTATAGTGCAGTACTGGCTACTAGGGTTAACTTGGGGTTGAGCCATAATGGGACACACATTTGCCATGTGGTCGCCACCGCATGTATAGCACCTCTTCGCTGGGGCAAACCTTGGGATTTGTTTGCTAGTTACACCTAATTTCTGAGCTACTTTTTCGGCCAGTTCCTCAATTGATGTGGACTGCGTGGAAGAGTGACTAGATGCACTATTTGAATCTTTGTAGATTTTGGAGAGCTCTAGTTCTTCCCCTAGGTTATCTTCAATGTCAATGCACATGCGCACACATTCTTCTATGGTCCTAGGGTCCTTCAGATACACATAGGATCTCAATTTCGTACTCAGCAATCCATCAAGGAATAAGGCTACTTGTTTAGCAGATGTGGGTAGCTCCAAAATAGGGCACCTTTCAAGATATTGTCTAAATCTTCTTCCGGCCAAGCTGACAGTCTCTTGGGGGGTCTGTTTGAAGCTGTGAATCAATGAGGAGGTATTGTGTCTTATGCCGCTCTTAGAGAACTCTACAATGAATGCCTCTAGGAGTTGGTCTATGCTCCTGAACTGACGCTCATCTAATGGCTGAAACCATGTAAGTGCTGTGTTCCTAAGGGTTAGACCGAAGGCATTGTACTGCGTGAACAGATCTTCCACTTGTTCAGCTCTCAAGACTTGCTTGAACTCCGCCACATGATCATAGGGATCTCCTGTGCCGTCAAAGTAATTCTTGATGGACTTAACTAGCTGGGTGGGTCTCAAAGTTCTTGTGTGCTCTCTAGGCCTCGGCAGAGGGAATCCATCTACATTTCTTTGGTTCCTGTGGGCTCTAAGCATCTCAGGTTCTACCCTATTCGTCTCCGTTCTCGTTCTTTCTCTGCCTACTGGGTTGGCAAAACTTACTTCTGGTCTATCTCTGCTTCTGTCTCTTTGCGTACCATGAGCTTGGGAATTTCCAGCCCCAGGGTGACCATAGGATACATTTGATCTTGGTTGGGGGAAAATAAATTCACCCTTCCACGTGTAAGCATGCCTATCATTTTCTGTCACCACAAAGATCCGTTCCGAAGTGTGATCTAAGTAGGTCACTCTACCTGGGCTATCTGGATCCTTAAATTCATAGATCATGATATTTCCTATATCAGTTGGCTGGTTGGATTTATACCTCCAAAAGGCTTCATCAGTTTCTCGATTGATAAGCAACTCTATGCTCTTGTTGTCTTGGGGTACCCACTCAGGCGTGATAATCCTAGTGAGAACTGATTTACCTCGAGGGGTTCTAGGTTCCGCACCCATGTTCCCTTGTTCCAGGTCACCTAGGTCCGCTTCTGAGATTACATTCCCAAAGTCATCTGTCCTATCCGGGTGACTAGTGACTACATATATAGTTCCTTCCTTGTCCAGGTATGCACCGTTTTCAATCTTGACAGCTGGGTGCTCTAGTCCTATGGATTGGTCAGGGTTTTTAATCTGGACCACGGATCTTCCTAGGCCGTCCTCATAGATGCTAGCACCTAGCCGGTTGGTCCTAAGATATTCCAGCTGTGTTTTGTAAGGGCCTTCTACCCTGTACAAATAAGGCACTCCTGAACTTCCCGTAGGCCTGTCCATGCCTTGAGACATCTCTGACTCACTGGTCTCAGAGCTAGGGTAGTACGAGTGGTGGCTCAACTGCTGGGCCCAAGACCTAGCAGTGTGATTGACACTAGCCTCTGAAGACCTAAGGCTTTGTCTCTCTCTTGCTAGGTGTCGTCCTGATCTAAGGTTCATATGCCCAACTGATTAGCCCAATTTTTCTCCAGAGTACAACCTCGTTGCCGATCAATTGGTATCAGTTACTTGATTCTTTTTAGTTATTTCCCGTGTTTAAGGTCTTATCTGATATTACGTCGTCAGGAATACTTGAATGTTCTTCGTGCTTCCAGATTGATCGTTCCACGTTAGGTTCTTTTTCTTTATGTTATCGACAGTACAGTAACTAAGTTTTTAGCTTGAACTTGAGTTTTTAGATAGTCTTCAACTTGATAACTGCCTATCGTCAACCTGACTTACTCCTACCTCTACTCGTTCTTAGCTTGAGCTAGGAAATGACAGAGGGGGTTAAAAGTGTCCAACCTTACTTGTTGATCCCTTGCTTTATGGTGCTCAAGAACCCGATTCTCAAGCTCGCAAAGAAACCTTGCTTTGGATGCTCTCTGTTGCTCTCAATGGACCTATAAAAGTCCCACGGTTAGCTCAATGCTTAGATTCAAAGGACAAAACCCACCACTTTCATTCATGTAACATAAACACATATTTGCATTGTGACTTTTAGGAAAATAATTCTAAAGACCCCTGACTTTGAGCCCCCTGGGTATGGTCAACTTCAAAATACCCTATCTGAAAACCAACGCATTATCTTTATAAAAAACAGTTGAGGGCGTGTAGTATATGCCACAAGCTTTCCAACAAGCCCAAGAGCTCAAAAATTGGATTTCGTATGAAAAAGTTAGGACTGTTCAGGGTTTAGCGGGTTAAATCAGGATTCAATACAAGCTAACAGTCAAACAGGAATACTCGAGTAGCTTGTGGCACGGCCTTGCGATGCAATACTACACCCTAGTGTTTGTCCCACACTTAGCCAAAATGTAAACCACTATTTTTACCTTAAAAATTTGACCTAAATTGCCCTTCTAACGTGTTCGCAAAGTCTGTCGGTCGCGATTGACAGGTCAGTCGCGATCGACGTGTCGATCGCGATTGACAGGTCCGTCGTGGCTGTCAGTCGCGATTGACTGGTCAGTCGCGATGGACAGGGGTTACGAAAAGTCAATTAGTCGTGGTCAAAGGGTCGTTGACTCTGTCGGTCGCGATTGATGGGTCGATCACGATTGACAGGTCGGTCGCGAGGGTCTGTCGATCGTGGTCAAACAGTCGTTGACTATGTTGGTCGCGATTGATGGGTCGATCGCGATTGACAGGTCGGTCGCGAGGGTCTGTCGATCGTGGTCAAACAGTCGTTGACTGTGTCGGTCGCGATTGATGGGTCGATCGCGATTGACAGGTCGGTCGCGATTGACACGTGTCACGCGTATGGTCCGTCGGTCGCAGTCAATCGGTCGTTGACTCTGTCGGTCGTGATTGACAGAGCCGTCGTGGGCTGTCGATCGCGATTGACGTGTCGATCGCGATTGACAGGTCTGTCCGTCGTGGTTTGTCGATCGCGATTGACAGAGCGATCGCGATTGACAGAAATCTGTGGAATTTCAAAAAACTAAACACATTTTTGGGAAGCTCTAGGCCTGTAGGTCATGGATATGCACTTTGTTTGGCAATTAGAGCAACTTTTCTGTCGGTCGCGATTGACAGAGCTCGGCGACACACAGACAGTTACTCAGATTTCCGTACCTGCACAGAGTGCTGGGGACGATGATGCGGCCTGTACCTGCAGAATGCTAACAAACATGCAAAAACAACACATGCAAATTCGCTCTCTCACTCTCTCTCACAAGTGAAATGAGGGAAATGAGGTGGAGATGGGGATATAGTAAAAAAGCTGAAATTTTCGTGATGATGGTGATGAAGATGGTGAAGAAAGTAAAAGAAAATCGATGAGAGTGAAGAAAATACCTACAACTCCAACGCGTCAACTCTACGTCTTACCATCACACGCTCGTCCTCAAAGCTCGATCCCCGGCAACGGCGCCAAAATTTGGTGTAGCTCAATGATGAGTAGCACCTCCTTTAATGTCAATCCGGGAAGACGTGAGGATGGTATGAAGACCTCGAGCAAGTGGCGGCACAAGTGCGTGAGTGAGAAGCACACTAGCATGCACACACATACACACACACGCGCACACAAGGCAAGACAAAGAGTGAGAATCAATGGAGCTTTTAGATTACTTTCAAAATGCTCATACAAGTTCGTTTCAATTACAATCTAACCTCAAAAATGAGCTCTCTAGCTCTTTTTATAGTTTTTGACTAGTTTTGGCCCTGTCCAGACCTAGTGTCCGGCCTAGTTAAAAATTAGGTTCCAGGGCTTATTTGGGGGCTCAAACGAGATCTAAAAAATACGAAAATTGGTACGCAACTACTTCTAAGGCTCCTCAAGCTCAAGGACTCCTTGGCTTGCACAAAATGGAGCTGCAAAAATGTGAAATGATATTTACAATGATTGTTAGTGATAAGAATCACTGTTGTTGTAGGGATTTCTTCTAGTGATCTGCCATACATATCTTCGAGCTCCCTACTTGCTCTTTCTCCCTGCATGTCCATCTCTTTGATCTGCATTAGTGTCTTGAAAAAATATTGGCCTACTTGCCAGATCTTCTTTGACTGCCCTGTTTGCTTGTGCTGTCCCTTCGCTCTGACTCCCTTCTTTGACTTTCACGTCTCGTAAGTCCTGGTGTACCAAGACTACTGCCAACACACGTCCTTTGAACATCTAACTCCGTGTTTGAAAGGTTTTTCTTTGCTGGCCGAATCTCTCGTTGGGATGTAGGATTCCTTGTGATTCTTTTGTGGTCTTGGATACGAAATGGAGATGCACTCATGCGGATACAAATAGAAGTGATGTAGAAGCAATCATATCGTCATTTTACCCCCTCTGCAGCTCCATTTTGGAGCGGATGAATGCTATAGAGGTCCACCAGGCACTTGAGCAGAACTGGAGGTAGACCCTTTGTGAACATGCCTGCCAGGTTCTCCTGAGAGATCTCAATAGATGATAGATGAGGGAGTTTAGGTTGCCACAAGGGGCACTAGAGTTGGACCCTCTCATGGTTCTAGAATGCACATTACATGATGGATGGACCATCCATGTGTATAGAGTACAAGCGATGAAGCAAAATGAAAGAAAGAGTGTACTCACAAAAGAAAGAGTGTGAGAGACTCAAAGTACGTAGACCAAGAAATAGGTAAACTCACATCGGTTAGAAATGAGATACAAAATGGAGATGAACTCATGCCGATACAAATAGAAATGATGTAGACGCAATCATGTCCTCATTTTACCCCCTCTACAACTCCATAAAGAACAGTACAAGAATGACCTAAAACAAGAATATAGGTGCAATACATAAAGGATAGTACAAGCGACGAAGCAAAATTAAAGAAAGAGTGTGCTCACAAAAGAAGAGTGAGAGAGACTCAAAGTCTGTAGACCAAGAAATAGGTAAACTCACATTGGTTAGAAATGAGATACAAAATCGAGATGAACTCATGCTGATACAAATAGAAATGATGTAGACGCAATCATGTCGTCATTGTACCCCCTCTACAGCTCCATAAAGAACAGTACAAGAATGACCTAAAACAAGAATACAGGTGCAATACATAAAGAATAGTACATAAGGAAAATCCTAATGTTTGTGGATGAGTGACTTGTACTCCCACACGGTCACTTAGATTGCTGATCTAGATAGATGATAGGTGAGGGAGTTTAGGTTGGCACAAGGGGCACTAGAGTTGGACCCTCTCATGGTTCCAGACGATCCATGTGTAGAGAGTACAAGCGAGGAAGCAAAATGAAAGAAAGAGTGTACTCACAAAAGAAAGAGTGAGAGAGACTCAAAGTCTGTAGACCAAGAAATAGGTAAACTCACATCGGTTAGAAATGAGATACAAAATGGAGATGAACTCATGCCGATACAAATAGAAATGATGTAGACGCAATCATGTCGTCATTGTACCCCCTCTACAACTCCATAAAGAACAGTACAAGAATGACCTAAAACAAGAATACAGGTGCAATACATAAAGAATAGTACATAAGAAAAATCCTAATGTTTGTGGATGAGTGACCTGTACTCCCACACGGCTGCTTAGATTGCTGATCTAGATAGATGATAGGTGAGGGAGTTTAGGTTGGCACAAGGGGCACTAGAGTTGGACCCTCTCATGGTTCCAGAATGCACATTACATGATGGATGGATATGAGACGATCCATGTGTAGAGAGTACAAGTGAGGAAGCAAAATGAAAGAAAGAGTGTACTCACAAAAGAAAGACTGTGAGAGACTCAATGTCCGTAGACCAAGAAATAGGTAAACCTACATCCGTTAGAAATGAGATACAAAATGGAGATGAACTCATGCCGATACAAATAGAAATGATGTAGACGCAATCATGTCGTCATTTTACCCCCTCTATACCTCCATAAAGAATAGTACAACAATGACCTAAAACAAGAATACAAAATAATAGTACATAAGGAAAATCCTAATGTTTGTGGATGAGTGACCTGTACTCCCACACGGCCGCTTAGATTGCTGATGTAGATAGATGATAGGTGAGGGAGTTTAGGTTCGCACAAGGGGCACTAGAGTTGGACCCTCTCATGGTTCCAGAATGCACATTACATGATGGATGGATATGAGACAATCCATGTGTAGAGAGTACAAGTGAGGAAGCAAAATGAAAGAAAGAGTGTACTCACAAAAGAAAGAGTGTGAGAGACTCAAAGTCCGTAGACCAAGAAATAGGTAAACTCACATTGGTTAGAAATGAGCTTGCCAAGAGCATGGAATAGGCTCATCAAGCTTCTAACCAAATACAAACGGGGGGAGAGGCCATCCTTATGTAGATTTGGGAGGGGCTTTCCAAAGTACATCTCATGTGGGATAATTCCCCTCTAAGGAGAGTAAATACATTGCTAGAAGCGAATGACAAGGTACCCAAATACAAAAGAGATATAATATAAAATAGATATAAACTGCAAATGGAGTGCCTTCTCGATACAAAATGGAGATGCACTCATGCGAATACAAATAGAAATGATGTAGAAGCAATCATGTCATCATTTTACCCCCCTTGCAACTCCATTTTGGAGCAATTGTGTTCTAAATTATGGAATGTGTTGAACAAGGCATTGTTGGAGTGTTAATTTATTAATGTATTAATGTGTTTTGGTGGTTTTGATATAGCAGTTGAAGGTTCATGAGGGCGTGAAAGGACGGACATCAATAATCCAACTTTAGGGCAGACATCAATAATCTGACTTATAATTTAGTTTGTAAATAAATCGGGGTAGAAGGTTCTATTGTTACAAACAGTTAGAAAAGTAGTGGTTAGAATATATGTGATTGTAGACTGCAATTTCTCGTATTGAAAGCAAAGGCTTTCTACAAAAGTTACCAACTTTTACTTTCACGTATGATTTTTGAAGCAACTCTCATGTAACCACTATTTTGACATAATAAAAAATTCCTATAAATACATGCACTCTGTGGACTGTCGAAACAGAGTGCATGGGGAGAAATTGCACCCAATACTGTGTTCTCTCTCGTTCCTAGCGTGTCTATTTTTCTATGTGTTTTATGCATCCATATCCTCTGTGTGCACGTGAGAAAGATCCTGACAATAGTGGTATCAAAGCCTTGCACGCGTCACTCCGGATTTCAATTCCGACTCTAATTTCAATTCCGACTCTGATTCCGATTCCGGTTTCGATTTTGGTTTTGGTTTTCGTTTCAGACTACAATTCTAGTTTCGTTTCCGTTTTTTATTTCGATTCATGTTCCTGTTCCTGTCCCTGTTTTAGTTTCAGTTTTTGGTTTCGATTTTTATTCTTGTTCAAGAACAAGAACCTATGTTTACTCCTACATTTACTCCTTCGGCTTACTCCAAGGTGTCAACTAAGACATAGAACTTAGGCATAAATTAAGGCATAACTAAGGCATTCCTTTGGCATCTTTGGCACCCAAGGCTCCCTTGG
Source organism: Ceratopteris richardii (assembly GCA_020310875.1). Taxonomy (NCBI): domain Eukaryota; kingdom Viridiplantae; phylum Streptophyta; class Polypodiopsida; order Polypodiales; family Pteridaceae; genus Ceratopteris; species Ceratopteris richardii. Next base: position 111,441,702 of record CM035411.1, read on the forward strand.
CGATCGTTGGCAGCCATTGGCTGTGTGCGAACCAATTTTAATTTATGAGTGGTAATAAGGAGTGTTATATTCACTAAGGTGGGAGGATTTGAACCCACAACCTCACTCACACAAGGGAAGTGTTTTACCACTACATTATCTCTTTGTGTTGTCACTTTAGTTCTCTTTTCTTATATTTAACACAACTTTCATCTCTTTCTTTACTTTTTCAATTCCCAAGAAAAACCATTCCTTTTACATTTTAACTCAAACAATCTCAAAAATTGTTTTTACATATCTACCAAGAGGGTTTTGTTCTCTACATTCTCGTGGACCCTACGAACACCATGGAGGATTTTGGTGAGTCACCTTTACGCGAGGTAACACTCGAGCAACAACTTGAGCGTGCGGCACGAACTTCAATGCACTTAGAATGAGATCTAACAACGTGAGGAAGTACTCCAGAAGATACATACAGATGAAGATAAATTTATGAGGGTTGTCAACGCAATTGTCGTTGCCCAATCGAAAGGCACACATTCCAAGATTGGTGCTAAAAATTATCAATTTTTACGATTTGATGGCCGTCAGGATGGCCCTTTAGTCCTTATATGTTTGTCACAATTTGATGATTTTTATACTGATGAAACATATATTGAAAGTGAAAAAGTCAAATTTGCCACAAACTATTTAGTAGGAAAAGCTCAACTCTGGTGGAATGTCCTAAGGCACAGTACAGAGCATCCAACAACGTGGAAGGCTTTCCAAGATAGAGTGAAGGATTCTTTTCCAAGATAGTGGTTAGAATATATGTGATTGTAGACTGCAATTTCTTGTATTGAAAGCAAAGGCTTTTTACAAAAGTTACCAACTTTTACTTTCACGTATGATTTTTGAAGCCGCTCTGATGTAACCACTATTTTGACATAATAAAACATTCCTATAAATACATGCACTCTGTGGACTGTCGAAATAGAGTACATGGGAAGAAATTGCACCCAATACTGTGTTCTGTCTCGTTCCTAGCGTGTCTATTTTTGTATGTGTTTTTTGCATCCATATCCTCTGTGTGCACGTGAGCAAGATCTTGTTAATAGTGGTATCAAAGCCTTGCACGCGTCACTCCGGAGGGGATTTTTTCTGTTTATTTTGGCGATCGATCTATGTTTTGTTGTTCTTTGTTTGCGATCCGATTTCAATTCCGACTGTGATTCCGATTCCGGTTTCGGTTTTCGTTTCGGACTACAATTCTGGTTTCGTTTCCGTTTTCGATTTTGATTCATGTTCCTATTCCTGTCCCTGTTTTAGTTTCAGTTTCTGGTTTCGATTTTTATTCTTGTTCTAAAATAACAACCTATGTTTACTCCTACATTTACTCCTTCGGCTTACTCCAAGGTGTCAACTAAGACATAGAACTTAGGCATAAATTAAGGCATAACTAAGGCATTCCTTTGGCATCTTTGGCACCCAAGGCTCCCTTGGCGATCGTTGGCAGTCATTGGCTGTGTGCGAATGAATTTTAATTTATGAGTGGTAATAAGGAGTGTTATATTCAGTAAGGTGCGAGGATTTGAACCCACAACCTGACTCACACAAGGGAAGTGTTTTCCCACTACATTATCTCTTTGTGTTGTCACTTAGTTTTGTTTTCTTATATTTAACACAACTTTCATCTCTTTCATTACTTTTTCAATTCCCAAGAAAAACCCTTCCTTTTACATTTTAACTCAAACAATCTCAAAAATTGTTTTTACATATCTAGAAAGAGGGTTCTTGTTGAGCCCATAAAAGTCATAATGATCAAAGTCAACTGTAGTCAAAGTCAACCATAGTCAAAGTCAAAAGGTCAAAGTCAAACTGGTAAAAGTCAACAAAGTCAAGGTCAAAGTCAACTGGTGCAAAGTCAAAGTGCTAAGGCACAGGTGTCAAAGTGCATAGGTAGTGCACAATCAATTGTCCACAAAGGGTAAAATTGGAGAAAGTGGGTTGGAGGTTGCAGAGATATTTTCTCTAATTTCCCTAAGGTTCAAAGTGTTTTTAAAGTGTTTTAGAAGGTTCAGGTGAACCATCCCTTATGTGCACATTTAAGGAGTTAAAAGGAAAATGTGAAAGTATGTGAAGCGGCAGCGTACACAGAAGTGAAAGTATGGCCCTCCCATTAAAATTTTTTGTTTTAGTCTAAAGTCACTACTGGACAAAACAGGGAGTCGTTGGCTGCCACTTGTGAAGACAATCTTGGGACATCAAAGTGAGCACCAAGATACTCTTGCAGTTAGGAAGCGTACGTGGATTGACACACTCAAATCAAGGAAAGGACTATTCTTGGACAATCTTAGTGTAAGCAAGAGAAGCATAGTCTAAGTGGAGCAAGAGAGAAAGTGCAAGAGCCACCAGTATGCGACGCAAAGAAGTGGAAGTGAAAGAGTGCATGGAGAGTGACTAAGGGATTGTGTAGAGAGTGCTAAGCTAGTCCCCCAAGGATCTCAAGGTCTCCTTGCAGTGTGTGCGTGCCGACAGAAGGTATTCATTCCTCCCCCTTAGTGGAAGCTTGGTGCAAGGTGTGCACAAGGGTAAACTTGAAGCAGGTGGAGGTCTGGTGCAGAGGAGGCTGGCAGCAAGAAGACTTTGGGTATTTGGTATTCTGTAATTGAGCACTCTGTGGGATTTGTGCACAGAAGTATTGGCTTGTATTGTGCTTCCACAGGGTGTATTTTCTCTTCTTGTCTTTTCCTTTTCTCCTACAAACCGTCAAACTCCTTCTTGTCCAAGAATCCCCCAACAAAATTTGGCATGCCCGGTGGGACTTCCAAGGAGATTTGAGCTTAGGAGAAACCAAGTGCAAAGTATAGAAGAGATCAGGTGTCTACAGTGCTACTACAGTGCTACTTCATCAACCAAAAGGTAAATATTCTTATCAAGTGTCTCATATTAAGTGGACTATGAGCTGCTCATGACCGCAACCCGGTCCCAAACATTGAGGGTCACCTGCAAGCAAACAAGAAGGAAGGTTGTTAGAAGATCCTCCAGTCCATTATCTTCAACCTCATCAGTAAAGAGCATGGCGGGACAGGTAGACTTAGAAACCTTACTCTCAAGATTAAATATAAAATTTCCTTCTTTCAAAGGCCTAGCTCAGGAGGATCCCGATGAACACATTAGAAGGTTTTTGGCACTATGTAAGACTAGAGGCTTAATGGGTAGGGAGGATGCCTTTTTGATTCTCTTCCCTGCCACATTAGAAGGATTAGCAGATAAGTGGTTCAGCTAGTTTGCTGAAAACCATTTTACAACTTGGGATTTGATGAAAGATGCATTTAAAAATCAATTCCAGCATGGCAACACTGCGGAGATCATCATAGAAGAACTAGAAAATTTGAGATTGGATCCAAGAGAAAAGTTCCCAGAGTTTGTGACTAGGGCCAAATCACTAATGTCTAAATTGCCAGATCCACCACATGATTTTTTTGTTAAGAAATGGTTAGCTAAGCCCCTACTAGTGGCCACCCAATGCAAAATAAAGGAATTAGTGTTACCTACAACCTTCATAGAGGAGTTCATCAACACAGCTACACACCTGGAGCAGATAAGGCACCAGTATGGAGCAACTTCTTCCCAACCAACATATGGTACAGAAATGGAGGATCCAGTGATCCAGCTAAGGAAGGAGCTGGAGGGTTTAAAAAGAAATAAGCCCTACAAAGAGGAGGAGAATGTTGTTGCTCAGTTGAGAAGGGAGATTGAAGCACTAAAGCTCCAAAAGGAGGAGGAGGTCCAAGCAGAGGAATTGGCTCAGTTGCGACAGGAGCTGCAGAAACTCAAAGGGGGTGGCATCAAGAGCGGAATTTGGTGTTCCATGTGCAGCAAGTAAGGTCACATAGTAAGTGAATGTCCTCTGTTAAGTGTGACTTGCCAATTATGCAGGAAAGTTGGTCATGAGGCCCATGAATGCCAATCAAGGGGAATACCTGCAACGACATACTAGACACAAGGAGGATCCCTACCACCCACAAATGTGATGGCTGCTACACCGAATCAAGGTAACAATTATAATCCTAGACAGAGGAATAACTTTGGAAATGGGCCTAGGAGGCCAATCATTTGTTTTAGATGTGGAGAATGCGGGCACTATCAAAGTAGGTGCACCCTACCAGAAAATGCCCCTCCTTGCAGGAACTGCCTTGAGGCCAGAGACCATTATACAAATTGTTGTCCTAAGAATCAAGCCTCTTCATCCGGGCCCCATATTCAAATGATTTATGTGCACAAAGAAGAAATGTGTGATCAAGTCAATGAGCCATCACCATCTACCAGGGTGGTGCAGTTAGAAGAAATAGAATCTTTGACTGTGCAGACAAGAAGCAAGGGGAAGGTTCAAGCAGACATAGGTCAAGGATCAAAGATTAAGGAATGGAATCAAGACAGAGAACCATCTGAAGATAAAGCCACCACAGGTGCAGATATAAGGCAAAAAGGAGATCTCATATGTACCAATGATGCCATTGGGCATGCCTTCAACAGGGTTCATGAGGAGTTTGATAAGTCAATTGGAGCCCATGCTCTCAAGGAATCAGAGGCTTCAAAACTACTCAAGTCCATGAAAAAGGAGGTTAGTATTTTTTATTTAATAAAGATGGATGGGAAATCTAGGTCAGAGTTATTGCAGATAATTGATGAAGCTTCCACTACAAGTTTGGTGGCAAAGACTGCTGTTTTACATAAAGGAAAAATTGTAGGGGATGCACCCCTTACAGATTATAAAAGTCCTCGGCTGACAGTATCTATCAAAGGTCATGAATTTCAAGGAGTTATTGTGGATGGTGGTTCTGGCATTAACTTGATGCTTGAACATACAATGGAAAAGATTGGACTCCACCCTTCAGGGCCTGCAAATTTCACTGTTACTTTGGCAGATCAGAGCAAAGTAAGGCCTTGGGAGTGATCCCAAAAGTTCCACTTGAAGTACAAGGTAATCTATTTATTCTGGATTTTGTGGTTTTAAGATTGCCCCAGGTTGAAGGAGGATTTCCCCTCTTAATTGGAAGACCATGGCTGAGGCATGCAAGTGTCATTCATGATTGGGGCAAGGACACTATGTGGGTACAAAAGAAAAGGCAAGATCTGACACAGATTCATTTAGAAGAGGGCCCAGATAATCAAGGAAATACCAGCATGATGCAAACAGTTGGCATATGCATGGAACCAGAATCGGAGGATCAACCCCAAATAGATTTCGAGGAAGAAGAGGATATTCTAAATTGGCTCCAAGCAGGCAACTCTTCCTCTTGTTTTGGAATTTTTGTTAATAATTCTTGCACGACTGAAGGTTATGATGAAGATGAGGAGAAAGTCAAGGTTGATTGATTGGGAGAGCCCATCACAGACCACCAAAGGGGCAGAAAGACACCCCTCAAATACAACTTGGAGGAGGATATGACAACCACAGATAAGGAAGTTACTAAAGCTGAAGGCAAGATAAAAGATTCTAGTGAAGAGTGTTCTTTCCCGATTCAAGAAATCCCTGCAGGATGGATGCAGGACAAGGAGGAACACATTGATGCTTATGAAGCAATGCACAAAAAGCTAGTGGAAGAGGACAAGGAAGGAGATGAGCACGAAGATAATATGGTAGAGAGAAATCCTGTCAAAGAAATACAATTAGGCACTCAAGCCAATAATCGGCCAGTTTTGGTGGCCACTTGGTTGTGGAGCCACCCAGGGCTCCTTGAAAAGGTAAGATCCTTCTTGACCCATTATACAGATATTTTTGCCTGGCATTATAAAGACTTAGAAGGAGTGACTGCAACTTATGGAGAGCATAGAATCCCTCTGGTTGATGGAGCCAAAACCATAAGAGGGAAGAGTTATAGACTTAACCCAAAATATGCTGAAGCTGTCTATGTGGAAATACAAAAGATGGAAGATGCAGGAATCATCATTCCTATGGAACACTTAGAGTGGCTCTCACCTATGGTTATAGTACGAAAGAAGAATACTAATAAAATCAGAATTTGTGTTGACTTTAGAGCACTCAACAAGGTGACCATTCCAGATGGTTTCCCAGTGCCTTTTGCAGAGCAGGTCATTGAAGAAGTGGCTGGACATGCATTATATAGCTGTATGGATGGATTTACTGGCTATAATCAAATATCAATACACCCAGAGGATCATGAAAAGATTGCTTTTATCACACCTTGGGGAACATATGTGTATGTAAAAATGCCATTTGGGCTCAGAAATGCTCCAGCCACCTTTAACAGAACGGTCAATCTCATTTTTGGCCCCCTATTGCTGGAATCACTTAGAATCTTCATGGATGACTTCTCTTCGTTTTCAGGTTCTCACAAGGAAACTCCTTTGGATTGTTTGGACCATCACTTGAGACAGCTGCAGAATGTTTTCAAGAGATGCAAGGAGACTAAGCTAAAGCTCAATCCAAACAAATGTCATTTCCTTATGACAGAAGGAACTCTCTTAGGACATGTGGTGTCGGCTAAAGGTATGGCCCCAGATCCTGACAAAATCATTTCTATATTAAAGTTGCCTAAACCTAAATCTCCTAAAGAGATTCAGAGTTTCTTGGGGCATACTGGATACCCGAGAAGGTTTATAAAAATGTATGCAGAGATAGCCAGACCACTGGCTAGACTTACAGGCAAGGAAATACCTTTTAAATGGGAAGAAGAGGAGGAAAAAGCATATCAAACATTACGGTCGAGGTTAGTGTCTGCTCCTATTTTGATCACACCTGAGTGGTAAAAAATCTTTCATATACATGGAGCGAGCACATAACACCGCATTTCCACTTCGTAAGGGAAAAGTTTATAGAAAAAGGGGGTTTACGCTCCTTCAGACAAGCACTAGTAATTAGTTGATTCGCATGTTCAGAAAGTTCCTTGACGGACCAAAATTGTGGAGGACCAAAGAAACCATTGGAATGTGTGATGTAGGTTGAGGGTTGAACTTGTAAATGGCTTAAACGCAAAGGTTCATCTCACGGACATAAGGCCTTATAGCCTCCTTCCATGCGAATCTATGCCTCAGAACAAGTTCCAAATCTCCATCTCATCATTTCGTTGAAATTGTGTGCGGGAATGTAGGAAACATGTATAATTGGGTCGATCTACTATTTGAAATCTATCTATAAGACCATAAATCTAACATCGAATGAGCTTAATTTTTAGCTATTCCGCCATTTTAGAAATTAGTATAAAGTCGTGGAATGTTTTAATCCATTCTCTCACAAACACAAACTTGTTGTCTCATAAAGTCGAATACGTAGAAGGCAAAGAAACTCTCACAAAATTTCTCTCTCATATGTTTCATTTGCTGCAAGACGACCGCCAACTTCCGATGAAAATTACCAATGGCAACGAGTATTTTGGGTGAGTTGGCTAAGCTTTGCCGCAGCTCACAGCGGATCTGTGGCGCAATGGTAGCGCGTCTGACTCCAGATCAGAAGGTTGCGTGTTCGATTCACGTCAGGTTCAGGCCGCATATGACAATTATGCATGCCAATAATTGTTGAGCTTGCCAACCATGGGAGCATGGAGCTTGTCTTTTTGCCCACTAACAAGCTTGTCTTTTTGCCCACTAACATAAACATTTGTCCTACGCTTTTTTGAAGGGAACATTTTCGCGCACTAACAGAAGCATTTGTTCTGTGCTTCTTTCCCTTTTTGAGTAGAGAACGGGAATGGATACCAAATGCCAAATTCTTGCTTTCTTCTCTATAGAGAACGCGAGCGCATGCCAAATTAGTTCTTTTTCCTTCGTTGGGTTAATGAGTACCATATGATATATGATATGGGCTGACTCCTCATTACGTTTGTTTTACGCTCTATTGATTAGAAAAGGGGAATCTGTACAAAATGGTCAATTGCCGTTAGAATTTTCTATCCTCTTCTTTCACGGCAAGAAACGCATAGCAAATAGCGAATTACCTTTGTTCAACACGTTTCGAAGCTCACTAGTGTCTTCTTGGATATATCATCTTAAACACATCATTTTCGTTTCTAGAGAAAAATGAATTGACGAGTTGCGAGACATGCAAACGGGGCTAGCAAATCTCTCATCCCCAAGATTACAAAAGTCAAAGTATGGTAGAATGTGGGAGTGCTCCTTATTGCCCAATAGGGTTAGTGAATCATCCCGGGAAGGGTCCACAGGATCACGAAAGTTAATGGTGCTCCTATTGCACCAAATTCAACTTTCAAAGAAGGCTTCTCCTTCGATCACACGTTGTAGCTCAATGATGAGTAGCACCTCCTTTAATGTCAATCCGGGAAGACGTGAGGATGGTATGAAGACCTCGAGCAAGTGGCGGCACAAGTGCGTGAGTGAGAAGCACACTAGCATGCACACACATACACACACACGCGCACACAAGGCAAGACAAAGAGTGAGAATCAATGGAGCTTTTAGATTACTTTCAAAATGCTCATACAAGTTCGTTTCAATTACAATCTAACCTAAAAAATGAGCTCTCTAGCTCTTTTTATAGTTTTTGACTAGTTTTGGCCCTGTCCAGACCTAGTGTCCGGCCTAGTTAAAAATTAGGTTCCAGGGCTTATTTGGGGGCTCAAACAAGATCTAAAAAATACGAAAATTGGTACGCAACTACTTCTAAGGCTCCTCAAGCTCAAGGACTCCTTGGCTTGCACAAAATGGAGCTGCAAAAATGTGAAATGATATTTACAATGATTGTTAGTGATAAGAATCACTGTTGTTGTAGGGATTTCTTCTAGTGATCTGCCATACATATCTTCGAGCTCCCTACTTGCTCTTTCTCCCTGCATGTCCATCTCTTTGATCTGCATTAGTGTCTTGAAAAAATATTGGCCTACTTGCCAGATCTTCTTTGACTGCCCTGTTTGCTTGTGCTGTCCCTTCGCTCTGACTCCCTTCTTTGACTTTCACGTCTCGTAAGTCCTGGTGTACCAAGACTACTGCCAACACCCCCCCCACTCTCGCGTCTGTCGCCCGTGACAGACCCTTGTCTAGCTGCTTTTTGTACGTAATATTGGACAACATCCGCGGCGAGGTGGTGTTCTTCTAACCTGAGTCCCCTTGCTAGATCTGTCAGCAATGCATCCCAATTGACTGGCCCTGGGACATCTGGATGTGGCACCCGTAATTGTTCTGAGTGAATGGTTCGCTCCACAGCAAATAAATGGAGGAGATGTGAGGGTCTGGGTACAAATATTTCTGAGTGGTATTCCCAGAACCCTGTTATGAACATCTCCTCGAATGTTTGTTTAAAGCAGACTGGGAGGTATTTTATTCTGGCGTGCCAAGCATATATCACCTCTATGGAAGGAGTGGTGCTCATGTCATAAACTAAATCTTGGTTTCCTGTAAGGAATCCGACGCCTGAGAAGTGTGGGTCCTTGATATTCTTGAATGTCTTGAATGTAATAAGCATTAATTCAAAAATTTTCATGCACATCTGGGCCATCACATCAGGGGTATTCCTTAATCGGATGCTCCAGTGCCGTATGGTGGAAATCATATAATTGACGGTGGGAGGTCCTTGAGGGGGTGCTAGATAGACGTAGTTTAACCATTTGGCGCAGCCCTTGATATTCTTGACTGCAAGGGTAAACTCTGGCCATGTGCGTCTGCGGAATACAGGAACATAACAAGGGTTATATTTAATAAAAAGAGGCATATTCGTCCAGGTGCGAACCATCTCCGGGTAGGTTTCGAGGAGTCGGATCCTCCAGGTGGGTTGATGAATGGATCCTTTTTGAGCGCTCTCGGGGATGTCATCTGGTCCAAATTGTGTAGCAAACGTTGGAGGTTTGCCACATCTTTGTTGGATTTCTGCATTGTAGTCCGCCAGGAGTATACAATATGGCACGTATTGATCATCATTGGTTCCGATCCATCTATGGTGGGACATGCTGCGGAAGTATTCTGATTTAATAATAGTGTCCTCTATCTTTGCCATAGATTGGATTTGAACTGCCACTCGATCTTCATGAGTTGATGCTGTTTTCTCTAGTGTCTGGAGCCACTCAGGTACTTCAATTTCTAACGTATCCATTCCTTCTGCGGTTTGCTCACCACCTGGCATTGGCATAGGAACGTATGGTTCCTCATACGTCTCATCTACCTCGATGGGTACCAAATCCTCGGGTTCTGGTTCGACAACTGGAGAGGGCTGCCTTTCGTGTGTGAGTAATCTTTCCTGTAATTCGGCCACCTGCTCTTTCAATGTCTTGACTTCCTCTGAAGTCGTGGTCGTTTCTGTGACTCTGGGTGCTGTCTGTTGCTCTTGGAGTTGATTGCGCAGCGCATCACGTTCCCTTTCCAAGTCATCATGAGCTTCTAATAGATCTGCATAGCTGTCCAAGATGGTCTTCATTGTCTCTGAGGGTACAGCTTTAAACTGCTCTGGATCAATTTCGTGGGGAGAGCCTTCCATTGCTGCTTCTAGATTTGCTTCATTTTGCTGCTGCAGTCTCTTGTTCTCTTCAAGGGCGGCTGCCATGTGTTTCCTGAGAAGTGCCAGGTTACGCCGGACTTTGAGATTATCGGCTTGGTATACTTCGAGCAAAGCTTCTAATTGTTTGACACCTGAGTCTGTCGATGGTTGGGGTGCCTCCAATAATGTTTGGTGAGCCTGCTCAAGCGTTGTGTAGCGTTGATTCAGTTCTGCATTTTCTGTTTGTAGAATGTGAAATTGTCTTTGTAAGTTCTGATGGTGCGTTGCCAGTTGTTGACACCGGTCGTCCAGAGCTCTGTACTCATTCTGGAGCTGGTATACACATTGATTTAATGCTAAAAATATGCTATTTACATTAAATAATGCTAGGAGGGGTGAAGATGCAGGGGGAATGGGGGCGGGAATGGGAGATGTGAATGATGTGGATGCAAGTGGAGAGGTGGGTGGAGGGGGTATGGGCGATGAAGGTGGCATGGGGGGAGGGAGCGGTGCTGTGGCAGGTGATGTTTCCATCGTGTCAATTGTTTGAGTGACGGTGTAGAGGGGGATCGTGGGTGGAGTGGATGTGACGTCGGTGAACAGGGTGGTGAAGGTGGGCATGGTGACTCCCCCGAATTGGATTCCCGGAGAGAGTGGGATGCCCATGACAATGGTGGTGGTAGTGGACGTGGTAGTGCTAGTGTCCTGTGGTGGAGTGAATTGTGCAGTGCGAGGTGGGGATGGTGGTGACAACGGTGCTTCCTGATATTCTTCTGCTTGCGCTGTCTCGCCTGGTGCTGATACATTGATGTGAATTTGCTTCCCGGACCTCCTGGGACGGACAGGAACCCTCTTCTCAAATCTATGAATGTAGGCCATCGCCTCATGAATGGCCTCATCCAGTCCTACGGCGTCGGCATGAAGGTTCATGGACTCAATGAACAACTCGTCCACACCTTCCTCAGCTAGCAAGTCATTCATGAGTCTCTTGCCCGATTCTAGTGACATCTTATGCTGTTCCTGAACCAGTCGCATGGTTTGATATAGTCTCTTGATTTGTGCCGAATATGCTGGGGCACTTGCTAACTCGGAGAGTTCGTCATATTCTTGATGTTGTTCTTCGTCAGCTTCTTCTTCGTCTCCTCCTGCCTCTTGTTCATCTACATCGACTTCTACAACTTGTGGTTGGGTAGGGGCCGATGTTGTTGTTTGGGGTTGTGGTTCCTGAGCTCGCTCTGCTTCAGCTTCGAGATTAGAGTCATAGATCAATCTGGCAATTTCTTCATCCGTGAGGTCCTCAAGAGTAAATCCCTGTGGAAATTCCAAATCTGATGGAATGGGTGGAAACACCAGATTAGGCCCCTCTGTGCTTGGTCTTGGTAGCCGGATTGTGAATGGCCTAACTCGTCGTGTCTGGGGAGGGGTGATTTCTGGTGTAGTGGTAGCTCCCCTTGGTTGAGCACAGGGTAATTGGACTCCCCCCCTCATCTTCTTTGATGGGGGACCTGCTGCTGATAGTCTTCTCTGGAATTCTTGGACTCGGGACCATACGAGTGCCCGCTGAACAGGCACGTCATAAGCCAAGCATCTATAGATTATTCTGGTCAGAGCACAACACCCGTGGAGCACATTCTTCTGTTTCTTGTTCCACCTTTGATGGGCTAGGTGGATCTGATCTATGATCCAGTGTGGCACATTGATGGGAAGGCTTTCTGTCTCTGCTAGATATAAGCTGAACCATATTTTTTTCGGGGGCATTGTGAATCGTTCCTGAGCGGGGAAAGCAAAATGTTGCATGATGGTTCGCAGGTGAAGCGCAATGGTAGGTGTCATCGCTACCATATCCTTCAACTTATTAAGATCTTTGTGCTTCATTCGACCTGGAACCATGGTTTCCTTTTCTGTTGGGATGTGCATGCCGTACATACCCAATGCTTCTCTTACCAAAGTGAGGGTCAACTTGAATCTTTTAAGCTCATGACCCGGCAGCAGTGATGGCAACACAAAGGTGCTGTCGCCTCCCTTGGCCCTGCTTGGCGTGATGGTACTGATCAGATATGAACATCGTAAGAAATCCGGCTTTGATAAGTGGGCCCTGAAATAACTGTCCACACCCGCTTTGATCCAAACTGATCTCATGACTTCGGCGTTTTGATAGCTTTCAAACTCGCGCGTGAAAAAGTGGTATCGACCCCATTTGCCATTAAATTCCAATTCTGCTTCCCAGAAATAGGTTCCATCGCCCAGTGGTCCAGCAACATCACTGAACCAATGCGCATGCTTACCTACTTGAGAAGTGTGCCCTTGAGGAGGATCCTGAATGGGGAGCACATGCACGGCTTGAAGTTCTTGCGGCCTTGCGGTGAGACGTGGCTCAAGGAGAAGTATCTCTATGTCCACAATCTGGGCACCAGATCCGGCTTGAGAACTGGTACCTGCTTCTGCCATGGCCCTGTTTGCTGGTTGGTTCTGTGAGAATATAGAACCGAGTGTTAACATCGTAATGGACAGAATAAATCCGTTGTTGTCCCCGTTACAACATTAACATGAGGTAGATAGTGAGTTAGTGGTTAGTAAGTGCACAAAGACAGTGTGTGTAGTTAGTGCTTGGGTTGTCCTAGGAGACTAATGCAGTTAGTAAGTGGGTATGAATTTACAAATTGGGGTCGGGGGGTTTATTACACGCCCTAGGCTGCCAAATGCAGTGAATGGGCTTTGCTTTCGGTTTCGGAGAGACTCTAGAGAGCTTTCTCGGTGTCGCGGTTTGAAAATGAGGCCTTTTAGGGACCCATTTACAATTGATTACATACACGCTCTTGGGTCTTGGTGTGTTCTTGAGCGTTGAGAACGAGTGAATACTGGCAGTATGCGTAGCTGCGTTATGCTGTTTAGGTTGTGGCCTCAGCGTAGTTACTTGTGCCATCAAGCAAGCCTTAGGCACCCAAATTTGTCTTCATTGTGGGCTAGCCTTCATCGACTTCTTGGGCACCCAAATATATTTCACGTTAGCAGAAGAATTTCCGAAAGACTTCTTATTAGTGTCATGTCGTCGGTTATTAATAAGAAACTTCGCCCGTGTAGTTGACGGATGTGCAACCGGTTGTTCGCCTTTCCGCACCCATACATGGTTTATTTTCTGAGACCTTCTGCTGAGCAGGTACTTTTGATCTCGGACATAGGTAGTACTTTGCTTTTTCTGCCTTTGATCCACCTTGGGTTGCTGCCTCCTTCTGGCCTTTGGAGAAGAAGGGAGTTCCGTTGCATCCCTGATTCCTTTTTTGCAAACATCATTCCTCTGTAACACAGGGTTTTGAACAAGAACAGCATGGTCATCTTCATGTGTACCCCTGGAAGGACCAGGAGTCTGTGCCTTTCCTAATTCCTTGAGTGCTCCATTGTCTAATTCTACTGTAACTCGGCTATGATTGATCCAAACCTGGAGAAGTCCACTTCTTAGGTTTAAATTGACTGCTTGGTCATAGATCCAATCTTGACCCAAGATAAGAGGTTCAGTGAGATCCTCATCCTGACACACCAGTACTTTAACTGTCATTGCCTCATCATGAATGTAGAGGGGAAGTTCCACCTCGCCCATGCAAGGGGTTTCCACGCCTCCCAATCCTATGAGATATGCTTCCACAGGATTGACCGTTAACTGCAACTCTTGACAGTAAGACACTCTAACAGCACTAGTGGCTGCACCTGAGTCAATCAAGGCTCTTACGGTCCTTGCACTCTTCCCTTGTCTTACCTCTAGGGTTACGAAAGGACGTCGATCAGTTATCCTATGTGAGCTGGTTCCTGCGACTTCACACATTGCCATATGATATCCTTGATCTGCATAGTCATTTGTCCTAGGCTGCTCTCTACCTTGCCTTCGTAATTTCATCCTTCTGATGCGTTCTAAAGCTTCTGCTTGAGCTTCTTCTCTAATTCTCTTTTCTTCCTCTTTGCGTTTCTTAGCAGTGTTGAGTCGGCTCAGCATTTCCTCCGTGAGGGGTTCCTGATACAACTTGACTCTGCATCCGCTAATATAGTTAGGGAGAACATCACCCTCTAACGTGGCTAATTGTACTGCTCCACTCGTGGAGATCCTATTGATAATCATAGGTCCGTAGCCTCTCTTTTCTAGCTTCCTCGCGTGTTGTTTCAGTGTATAGACTAAGACTAGATCTCCCGCTTTCAAGCCTTTATCCTTCACATGGGCATCGAAGTATGCCTTCTATCTCTTCTTGGCTGCATATATTCCTGCGGCGGCTCTCAGTCTTGTTTCCCCTAATCGTTCAAGGTCAAAGATCCTAGAGGAGAGCTCATGACCTGTCCATTCGTGCTCCTGTGCTACTCTTAATGTAGGAATCAGGAAGTCCAAGGGTAGCACAGCGTTTTGGCCAAATACCATCTGAAAGGGGGTGGCTTGGAGTACCGTTTTGTAGGCGACTCGGTATGCCCAAACAGCATGGTGTAACTGTCTGTCCCAATTAGAGCGTTTTGTGTTCACTAATTTTGTCAGTACATTGCATAAGATCTTATTAGTGCTCTCAGCTTGTCCATTAGCTTGAGGGTGATAGGGGGCAGACTTCTTGTGTATTACCAAGAATTCTTGGAGTAGATTTTCAATCACTTCGTTCAAGAAATGAGTGCCTCTATCACTTACAAGCTCTATAGGTAGCCCATATCTCGTGAATACATTCTCAAACAAGAATTTAGCAGTTGTTTGAGCATCGTTCTTTGTCGTAGCCTTTACCTCCACCCACTTGGTGAGATAGTCTGTTGCAACAATGATGTATTCCGCATGAGAACCCTTAGCTGGGGGATTAATAGGACCTACGAAGTCTATTCCCCACTTAGAAAATGCACGTCCACCCATCATAGGTTTCAGTGGCATCTCATCTTTGCGTATAGGATACTGAGTTCTCTGACAGACATCACACCGTTTCACATACGTATGTGCATCCATGTGAAGGGTAGGCCACCAGAAGCCCGCAAATAGTATTGCCTTGATCACCCGATCCGGTCCAAAGTGTCCTCCTGCTACACCCTGGTGAGCAGTTTCCAAGATCTTAAGATATTCACTTTCATGGACACATAGCCTCAGGTAACCATCTTTACCACGCTTGTATAGATTATCACCAATGAGTGCGTAATCCTGGGCTTCTTGTTCCAAACTCCTTTTCCTAGCCAGAGTCATGTCTGACGGGAATGTTTTCGTCCTCAGGAAGGATACTAGTGGTTCACTCTAATCTGGCACAATGGATACTTGATAAAGAGTGGCGTGTTCCACAGGTGGTTTAGTGCAGCAGATTGGGCACTCCTTGCACAACTTTTGGACATCCGCTTCCATAGTCGGCCAATGCACTCCGAGTCTCTTTAGGGTCTGTAAAGTTCGTTGCTTTGAGTTGTGTTGCTCTAACGCACCTACATGTGCTAATTGCAACCATTTAGCGTACTCATCCTCTTCTACGCAACAAGCCAAGATCCCTTGATCTGTGTGCTTGTACATGCTTCCTGCCATGATGTGGTACTTTTGGGCTTTTACAACCTCTCTATTCCGTGTGTTTACCACTGGATGGTTAGGCCCGTATGTCAAGACTGGTACCAATGGCTTAGCCCACTGCGGCACCACTTCCAAATTAAACAGGTAAGCATCAGGAAGGTCATCTGATACTCCTTGTGGGGCTTCTCCAGACGTGAGTCTAGAGAGATGGTCTGCTCGTAAGTGAGTCCTACCTTTCCTTACCACAACTTCAAAGTCATATTCCATGAGCAAGAGAAACCATCTCACTAATCTTCCTGTATTGCATGGCTTATTTACGAGATATAGTAATGCCTGATGGTCAGTAAAAAATTTAAACTTATTTGCAAGCAAATAGTGTCTAAATTTCTTAACTGCATATACCATGCCTAATCCTTCTCGCTCTGTAGTGGTGTAATTCCGTTCAGCCTCATTCAACTGTCTACTGGCATAGGCTATTGGAAGATCCATATTACCTTCACCAGTAGGTTGTGCAAGCACACATCCAATAGCATAATTGGATGCATCCACGTGAACATGGAATGGCTTATTCCAATCTGGCGTGGTCAAGGTTGGTGCTGAACATAATCTTCGTTTAAGTTCTTGGAAGGAATTCTCACATTCATCCGTCCACTCAAAGTTAGTCAGAAGTCCGTACATGGGCTTTGCAATGACAGCATACATGTGTATAAATCGTCGGTAATAACCACAGTGCCCCATGAAAGCTTGTACTTCCTTGACATTCTTTGGCCTAGGTAGCTCTGCTATGGCTCTCACTTTTTCTTCGTCGGTAGATATGCCATTCTTTGACACTATGTGTCCTAGAATCTTGCCTTGCCTGACCATAAAAACACACTTTTCTGGGTTCAGGCAGACCTGATATTCTCTACATTTGTCAAAGATTTGTCTGAGTTCAGGAATATGGGTTTGTCTAACATTGGAATGAGCACAGAGATCATCCACATAGACTTCTAAACTCTTTCTTAGGAACTCCTTAAACACATGGCACATCAGCCTCTGGAAGGTAGCTGGCGCGTTGGTAAGCCCAAATGGCATTACTCTAAAAGCAAAAATGCCCCATTCTGTGGCAAAGGTGGTCTTATGCTGATCCTCTGGAGCTATGGCTACTTGATTGTAACCCGAAAATCCATCAAGGAAGCTGTACACTTCCTTGCCTGCCACTCTTTCTAAGAGATGTTCTGTAATGGGAAGTGGATAGTTATCTCGAATTGTGGCTGCATTAACCTTTTTCAAGTTAATGCACACGCGCAGTTTGCCATTCTTCTTGGGCACCACTACGATGGGTGATACCCACTCAGTGTGCTCAATTTCATAGATAAATCCAGCTTCGACCAGTCTATCTATCTCTTCCTTGATTTTAGCAGCGTAATTATCGTTATATGTATAAGGCTTTTGCTTAGAGGGTTTGGCATCTGAGGTCATGGGGATAGTGTGCGAGCATATGTCAGGGTCAACACCTTTCAAGTCCTTGTAACTCCAAGCGAATACATCTCTGTATTCTCTTAGCAAGGCAATCAATTCGTGCTCTTCTTCTTCTGTCAGGTCATGGCCTATGTACGTGCATCTCTCCTCTCCTTCTTCTATGGCCACTACTATTTTCTTGGTAGTTTCTTTGTTATCATAGGCCTCTCCTGATTGTGCCTCTCGTTTAGGCATCCTTATCATGACTCTCCTGTCGTCTATCTCATACTTCTTAAAATTTTCTGGGACCTCAAACAAAGATTCTTCCTCCTCTGGTGAGGTTTCTCTTTTTCTCCGTTTCTTTCCTCCTTCCTTCGGGGTCACATGTGTTGCTAATCTTACGTCATTTGTAACTTCTCCATGCCTCTGGGGTTGAAATTCTACTTCATGGAAGTATTCCTCATCTGATGCAAATGGAGGATCCATAATGATTGACTCTAGATCGGAGTCACTTGCATCCTCAAAGGCATCAGGGCTAGGTTCGCATTCTTCTAGAACTGCCTCTCCCATGATTGGCTCTATGGAGAAGACTGAAATGTCATAGCCATCCTCATCACAGTGAGGTGTCCATTGTTCTTCATTGATGGCTACGTCCATGGTTGCTAAAATTTCTGCCCAGCCATGGGGTTCAAATTCCTCGTCTGGGAAAACTACTGGTGCATAGGCTGGGTCTTGAATGGGTCTATGAGTTTCTTTCGCACCTACCTCTCTGGCTTTCTCTCTCTTCTCTTCTTCTACTGCTACCTTGCACATCCATAAGTGAGTGTCTTCATGCATCCATGAGGATCCAGACCCTATGGAATGCACCGATTCTGTATCCTCTTTGGCTCTATGGATGGGATTCCATTGGATAGGAGGGACATCTCTATGAGAATAATCCTTGAGATTGACTTTGGTCGTGACACCTAAGTGTTGCAGGTACAAGGAGTTGGTTCCCCAATCCTGTACCACTTGCAACTGTCGCATAAATGGTCTTCCCAAAATCATCTCATAAGCATGATTTTTGCTGAAGTCACATATAGCAAAACTATGCTCAAACTCGACACCACAAGTGGTGAGAGTTATTCCTTCTAGCAATCCTAGGGGTTTCTCTATGTGACCATCGGCCATCTGCAATTTCATTCTCGTTGGCCTGAGTGCCGGCTTGCCCCAACGCTTCCATAAGGAGGTAGTGGCAATTGCAACTCCTGCACCTGAGTCCAAAATTGCCTTGGTGGTGTACTCCTGGTAGGTGATGGGCAGATAGGTGTTCCCTTCTTCACCTTCACACATATCTCCTATCTTATCCAAGGGAATTTCTGGCACTGTCCTATGGGATCCTGCCTGGGAACGAGGTTTTGCTATCTCTGGTACTTGTTTGGCTACATGTTTCCATAATTCAGGTCTAACCTTGAGTAGCTCTTCTAACTTGAGATTACACTGCACGTTAGTGTTCTTCACTACCTCGGTGTTCCTAGGTATGACTGAGTCGTCGTTCCTTACCATGATTGTGGGTGCTCTCATACATGTGGATTTTGCTTCCCATGGGCCTGTGAAGTGGGGTAGCTCTTGTATGGAATTAGACTCAAAGTCCAATCTCTCGTGAGACTGAGCACTCTCATGTTCCCCGTAAATAGATGGGATGTCTTGTGGGAATTGGTCGTGTGCATCGTCCACAAGTTCAAAAGGAGGGGCGACCTCGCTTTCGTTATCCCATTTGTCTTCTTGAATCTCTCGTAGGAAGTCTGGTGCAAACCGATTCATAGAAGAAGAAGTGTCTGGCTCCGTAGAATTGGGCGCATAAGCAACCTGGGAAGGAGGGCTTATTCTATTGTGGGCTCTTTCCTCGTTCTCATAGATAGCTGGAGCACAAGCTCCCTGGAGAGGGTTACTTATTCTATTACTTTTCCGAACAGGCTCATACGCTCCCTGAGAAGGGATGTAGGCAACCTGTGGAGGTACACAAGCTTTCGAGAGAGGCTCCTGTGACTTTTGGGGGGGAAGATAAGCTTCTTGAGGAGGCCCGTGGGCTTCCTGAAGAGGCTGGCTTTTCTGTTCTCTTGCCCTTTCCTTTTCTGACTGTGCAATTAGCCTCTCTTTTCTTTCTAAGGAGGGGAAGGTGTTTGGTTTAATGGAATTGGCCACATACACTTCTGATGGGGATTGCTTCATGTTTTTGCTTGCTTTATCTTTTTCTTGATTTTTTTCTTCCTTGGCAGATCTTGCAATTATTTCCTCTAACTTCTCTAGGAATCCATCCAAGTGTAATTGCGTTTTGGCTGAGCCCGAGTAATTGAAAAGGCGACTGGCTTCAAACATAGTCTGAGCCAATGCGACCATTTTCGCGCACAGTTTGGTTCTTTCTATCTCTAGGTCAGCTCTAGGATAGCATTTGTTATGATCCGTGACGTTTGGCCCTTCTTGGATTCTGGCCTGATATGCTTTGAGCATCATGTCTATGTCTTCAGGAGTGGGATCAGCTAATACTGATCCTACCCTAGGGGGTGGTGGAATCGCATGGCGTGGGTTGGAAGGTGGCGGGTCGGAGGGCGATGGGAGTGGTGGTGATGGGATAGTGTGAGAGGGGGTTTGAGAGGTGATTTCAGTTATCCTAGCTTTGGTTTCTCTTATGCTTTCCTCAAGTTCACTCATCTTTTTAGCCCATTGTCTTTTCATTCTTTCCCGACTATCTTTCCATGCTCTAGTCCTTTTCTTTGTTACGCTCTCGGTTTCACTAGCCTCTGGGCCCTTTTCCTGGCTTGTCTCTTGGTTTTGCTGCAATGCCTGAGCTCTAGTGACTACCTGCACTGGTGCAGTGGAAGTGACGCTTCCTGTGGAATCTACCACTAACCCAATAACGTTGATCGGAGTGATTTTTGGCATATTATTAGGATTCTTAGGGCAATCTCGTAAGAGATGTTCTTTTCCACAATCTTGGCAAAAACCTTGGATTGTCATTGACTGGGGTTGTGTAGGTGGAGGCAAGGGACAATCACAAATGAGGTGATCTCCTTGACACCGGTAGCATGGACCTCTAGGGAATGGTGGTCGTACCTGCCTAGGTTGAGGCCTGGGGTTGGGGTTTGCATACATGACGTTCGTGTAATCTGACTCCCAACTAGGTTCACTTGGTTCTTCACTATAGTAAGACTCACCATGTTCTGGAGACTGCATGTAGTAAGCCTGGGGACTATCGACATGTGTAGAATCAAAGCTATGGTCACTTGGGTCACTTTCTGAGATCAATGGGGTTACTGGTACTATGGCCCTATTCAGGTTTTCTTCTGCAACAGCATACTTTACTGGAATCACGTTAGAGGGGTTTGGGGGCTGTTGTGCTAGTACAGGTTGGGGTCTCTGTTGGGCCTGATATTGTGGTTGGTAGGGTTGTTGGGGTCTAGCATATTGTGGTGGGGGAGGATACTGGTTCTGGTATCTGCCTTGTTGGTAGGGCTGAGGGTAGGGTTGCCTAACTGCCTGCTTGTTGTATGGGCAATCTTGCGCAGTGTGGTTTGTGTACTTCCGTTCTATAGTGCAGTACTGGCTACTAGGGTTAACTTGGGGTTGAGCCATAATGGGACACACATTTGCCATGTGGTCGCCACCGCATGTATAGCACCTCTTCGCTGGGGCAAACCTTGGGATTTGTTTGCTAGTTACACCTAATTTCTGAGCTACTTTTTCGGCCAGTTCCTCAATTGATGTGGACTGCGTGGAAGAGTGACTAGATACACTATTTGAATCTTTGTAGATTTTGGAGAGCTCTAGTTCTTCCCCTAGGTTATCTTCAATGTCAATGCACATGCGCACACATTCTTCTATGGTCCTAGGGTCCTTCAGATACACATAGGATCTCAATTTCGTACTCAGCAATCCATCAAGGAATAAGGCTACTTGTTTAGCAGATGTGGGTAGCTCCGAAATAGGGCACCTTTCAAGATATTGTCTAAATCTTCTTCCGGCCAAGCTGACAGTCTCTTGGGGGGTCTGTTTGAAGCTGTGAATCAATGAGGAGGTATTGTGTCTTATGCCGCTCTTAGAGAACTCTACAATGAATGCCTCTAGGAGTTGGTCTATGCTCCTGAACTGACGCTCATCTAATGGCTGAAACCATGTAAGTGCTGTGTTCCTAAGGGTTAGACCGAAGGCATTGTACTGCGTGAACAGATCTTCCACTTGTTCAGCTCTCAAGACTTGCTTGAACTCCGCCACATGATCATAGGGATCTCCTGTGCCGTCAAAGTAATTCTTCATGGACTTAACTAGCTGGGTGGGTCTCAAAGTTCTTGTGTGCTCTCTAGGCCTCGGCAGAGGGAATCCATCTACATTTCTTTGGTTCCTGTGGGCTCTAAGCATCTCAGGTTCTACCCTATTCGTCTCCGTTCTCGTTCTTTCTCTGCCTACTGGGTTGGCAAAACTTACTTCTGGTCTATCTCTGCTTCTGTCTCTTTGCGTACCATGAGCTTGGGAATTTCCAGCCCCAGGGTGACCATAGGATACATTTGATCTTGGTTGGGGGAAAATAAATTCACCCTTCCACGTGTAAGCATGCCTATCATTTTCTGTCACCACAAAGATCCGTTCCGAAGTGTGATCTAAGTAGGTCACTCTACCTGGGCTATCTGGATCCTTAAATTCATAGATCATGATATTTCCTATATCAGTTGGCTGGTTGGATTTATACCTCCAAAAGGCTTCATCAGTTTCTCGATTGATAAGCAACTCTATGCTCTTGTTGTCTTGGGGTACCCACTCAGGCGTGATAATCCTAGTGAGAACTGATTTACCTCGAGGGGTTCTAGGTTCCGCACCCATGTTCCCTTGTTCCAGGTCACCTAGGTCCGCTTCTGAGATTACATTCCCAAAGTCATCTGTCCTATCCGGGTGACTAGTGACTACATATATAGTTCCTTCCTTGTCCAGGTATGCACCGTTTTCAATCTTGACAGCTGGGTGCTCTAGTCCTATGGATTGGTCAGGGTTTTTAATCTGGACCACGGATCTTCCTAGGCCGTCCTCATAGATGCTAGCACCTAGCCGGTTGGTCCTAAGATATTCCAGCTGTGTTTTGTAAGGGCCTTCTACCCTGTACAAATAAGGCACTCCTGAACTTCCCGTAGGCCTGTCCATGCCTTGAGACATCTCTGACTCACTGGTCTCAGAGCTAGGGTAGTACGAGTGGTGGCTCAACTGCTGGGCCCAAGACCTAGCAGTGTGATTGACACTAGCCTCTGAAGACCTAAGGCTTTGTCTCTCTCTTGCTAGGTGTCGTCCTGATCTAAGGTTCATATGCCCAACTGATTAGCCCAATTTTTCTCCAGAGTACAACCTCGTTGCCGATCAATTGGTATCAGTTACTTGATTCTTTTTAGTTATTTCCCGTGTTTAAGGTCTTATCTGATATTACGTCGTCAGGAATACTTGAATGTTCTTCGTGCTTCCAGATTGATCGTTCCACGTTAGGTTCTTTTTCTTTATGTTATCGACAGTACAGTAACTAAGTTTTTAGCTTGAACTTGAGTTTTTAGATAGTCTTCAACTTGATAACTGCCTATCGTCAACCTGACTTACTCCTACCTCTACTCGTTCTTAGCTTGAGCTAGGAAATGACAGAGGGGGTTAAAAGTGTCCAACCTTACTTGTTGATCCCTTGCTTTATGGTGCTCAAGAACCCGATTCTCAAGCTCGCAAAGAAACCTTGCTTTGGATGCTCTCTGTTGCTCTCAATGGACCTATAAAAGTCCCACGGTTAGCTCAATGCTTAGATTCAAAGGACAAAACCCACCACTTTCATTCATGTAACATAAACACATATTTGCATTGTGACTTTTAGGAAAATAATTCTAAAGACCCCTGACTTTGAGCCCCCTGGGTATGGTCAACTTCAAAATACCCTATCTGAAAACCAACGCATTATCTTTATAAAAAACAGTTGAGGGCGTGTAGTATATGCCACAAGCTTTCCAACAAGCCCAAGAGCTCAAAAATTGGATTTCGTATGAAAAAGTTAGGACTGTTCAGGGTTTAGCGGGTTAAATCAGGATTCAATACAAGCTAACAGTCAAACAGGAATACTCGAGTAGCTTGTGGCACGGCCTTGCGATGCAATACTACACCCTAGTGTTTGTCCCACACTTAGCCAAAATGTAAACCACTATTTTTACCTTAAAAATTTGACCTAAATTGCCCTTCTAACGTGTTCGCAAAGTCTGTCGGTCGCGATTGACAGGTCAGTCGCGATCGACGTGTCGATCGCGATTGACAGGTCCGTCGTGGCTGTCAGTCGCGATTGACTGGTCAGTCGCGATGGACAGGGGTTACGAAAAGTCAATTAGTCGTGGTCAAAGGGTCGTTGACTCTGTCGGTCGCGATTGATGGGTCGATCACGATTGACAGGTCGGTCGCGAGGGTCTGTCGATCGTGGTCAAACAGTCGTTGACTATGTTGGTCGCGATTGATGGGTCGATCGCGATTGACAGGTCGGTCGCGAGGGTCTGTCGATCGTGGTCAAACAGTCGTTGACTGTGTCGGTCGCGATTGATGGGTCGATCGCGATTGACAGGTCGGTCGCGATTGACACGTGTCACGCGTATGGTCCGTCGGTCGCAGTCAATCGGTCGTTGACTCTGTCGGTCGTGATTGACAGAGCCGTCGTGGGCTGTCGATCGCGATTGACGTGTCGATCGCGATTGACAGGTCTGTCCGTCGTGGTTTGTCGATCGCGATTGACAGAGCGATCGCGATTGACAGAAATCTGTGGAATTTCAAAAAACTAAACACATTTTTGGGAAGCTCTAGGCCTGTAGGTCATGGATATGCACTTTGTTTGGCAATTAGAGCAACTTTTCTGTCGGTCGCGATTGACAGAGCTCGGCGACACACAGACAGTTACTCAGATTTCCGTACCTGCACAGAGTGCTGGGGACGATGATGCGGCCTGTACCTGCAGAATGCTAACAAACATGCAAAAACAACACATGCAAATTCGCTCTCTCACTCTCTCTCACAAGTGAAATGAGGGAAATGAGGTGGAGATGGGGATATAGTAAAAAAGCTGAAATTTTCGTGATGATGGTGATGAAGATGGTGAAGAAAGTAAAAGAAAATCGATGAGAGTGAAGAAAATACCTACAACTCCAACGCGTCAACTCTACGTCTTACCATCACACGCTCGTCCTCAAAGCTCGATCCCCGGCAACGGCGCCAAAATTTGGTGTAGCTCAATGATGAGTAGCACCTCCTTTAATGTCAATCCGGGAAGACGTGAGGATGGTATGAAGACCTCGAGCAAGTGGCGGCACAAGTGCGTGAGTGAGAAGCACACTAGCATGCACACACATACACACACACGCGCACACAAGGCAAGACAAAGAGTGAGAATCAATGGAGCTTTTAGATTACTTTCAAAATGCTCATACAAGTTCGTTTCAATTACAATCTAACCTCAAAAATGAGCTCTCTAGCTCTTTTTATAGTTTTTGACTAGTTTTGGCCCTGTCCAGACCTAGTGTCCGGCCTAGTTAAAAATTAGGTTCCAGGGCTTATTTGGGGGCTCAAACGAGATCTAAAAAATACGAAAATTGGTACGCAACTACTTCTAAGGCTCCTCAAGCTCAAGGACTCCTTGGCTTGCACAAAATGGAGCTGCAAAAATGTGAAATGATATTTACAATGATTGTTAGTGATAAGAATCACTGTTGTTGTAGGGATTTCTTCTAGTGATCTGCCATACATATCTTCGAGCTCCCTACTTGCTCTTTCTCCCTGCATGTCCATCTCTTTGATCTGCATTAGTGTCTTGAAAAAATATTGGCCTACTTGCCAGATCTTCTTTGACTGCCCTGTTTGCTTGTGCTGTCCCTTCGCTCTGACTCCCTTCTTTGACTTTCACGTCTCGTAAGTCCTGGTGTACCAAGACTACTGCCAACACACGTCCTTTGAACATCTAACTCCGTGTTTGAAAGGTTTTTCTTTGCTGGCCGAATCTCTCGTTGGGATGTAGGATTCCTTGTGATTCTTTTGTGGTCTTGGATACGAAATGGAGATGCACTCATGCGGATACAAATAGAAGTGATGTAGAAGCAATCATATCGTCATTTTACCCCCTCTGCAGCTCCATTTTGGAGCGGATGAATGCTATAGAGGTCCACCAGGCACTTGAGCAGAACTGGAGGTAGACCCTTTGTGAACATGCCTGCCAGGTTCTCCTGAGAGATCTCAATAGATGATAGATGAGGGAGTTTAGGTTGCCACAAGGGGCACTAGAGTTGGACCCTCTCATGGTTCTAGAATGCACATTACATGATGGATGGACCATCCATGTGTATAGAGTACAAGCGATGAAGCAAAATGAAAGAAAGAGTGTACTCACAAAAGAAAGAGTGTGAGAGACTCAAAGTACGTAGACCAAGAAATAGGTAAACTCACATCGGTTAGAAATGAGATACAAAATGGAGATGAACTCATGCCGATACAAATAGAAATGATGTAGACGCAATCATGTCCTCATTTTACCCCCTCTACAACTCCATAAAGAACAGTACAAGAATGACCTAAAACAAGAATATAGGTGCAATACATAAAGGATAGTACAAGCGACGAAGCAAAATTAAAGAAAGAGTGTGCTCACAAAAGAAGAGTGAGAGAGACTCAAAGTCTGTAGACCAAGAAATAGGTAAACTCACATTGGTTAGAAATGAGATACAAAATCGAGATGAACTCATGCTGATACAAATAGAAATGATGTAGACGCAATCATGTCGTCATTGTACCCCCTCTACAGCTCCATAAAGAACAGTACAAGAATGACCTAAAACAAGAATACAGGTGCAATACATAAAGAATAGTACATAAGGAAAATCCTAATGTTTGTGGATGAGTGACTTGTACTCCCACACGGTCACTTAGATTGCTGATCTAGATAGATGATAGGTGAGGGAGTTTAGGTTGGCACAAGGGGCACTAGAGTTGGACCCTCTCATGGTTCCAGACGATCCATGTGTAGAGAGTACAAGCGAGGAAGCAAAATGAAAGAAAGAGTGTACTCACAAAAGAAAGAGTGAGAGAGACTCAAAGTCTGTAGACCAAGAAATAGGTAAACTCACATCGGTTAGAAATGAGATACAAAATGGAGATGAACTCATGCCGATACAAATAGAAATGATGTAGACGCAATCATGTCGTCATTGTACCCCCTCTACAACTCCATAAAGAACAGTACAAGAATGACCTAAAACAAGAATACAGGTGCAATACATAAAGAATAGTACATAAGAAAAATCCTAATGTTTGTGGATGAGTGACCTGTACTCCCACACGGCTGCTTAGATTGCTGATCTAGATAGATGATAGGTGAGGGAGTTTAGGTTGGCACAAGGGGCACTAGAGTTGGACCCTCTCATGGTTCCAGAATGCACATTACATGATGGATGGATATGAGACGATCCATGTGTAGAGAGTACAAGTGAGGAAGCAAAATGAAAGAAAGAGTGTACTCACAAAAGAAAGACTGTGAGAGACTCAATGTCCGTAGACCAAGAAATAGGTAAACCTACATCCGTTAGAAATGAGATACAAAATGGAGATGAACTCATGCCGATACAAATAGAAATGATGTAGACGCAATCATGTCGTCATTTTACCCCCTCTATACCTCCATAAAGAATAGTACAACAATGACCTAAAACAAGAATACAAAATAATAGTACATAAGGAAAATCCTAATGTTTGTGGATGAGTGACCTGTACTCCCACACGGCCGCTTAGATTGCTGATGTAGATAGATGATAGGTGAGGGAGTTTAGGTTCGCACAAGGGGCACTAGAGTTGGACCCTCTCATGGTTCCAGAATGCACATTACATGATGGATGGATATGAGACAATCCATGTGTAGAGAGTACAAGTGAGGAAGCAAAATGAAAGAAAGAGTGTACTCACAAAAGAAAGAGTGTGAGAGACTCAAAGTCCGTAGACCAAGAAATAGGTAAACTCACATTGGTTAGAAATGAGCTTGCCAAGAGCATGGAATAGGCTCATCAAGCTTCTAACCAAATACAAACGGGGGGAGAGGCCATCCTTATGTAGATTTGGGAGGGGCTTTCCAAAGTACATCTCATGTGGGATAATTCCCCTCTAAGGAGAGTAAATACATTGCTAGAAGCGAATGACAAGGTACCCAAATACAAAAGAGATATAATATAAAATAGATATAAACTGCAAATGGAGTGCCTTCTCGATACAAAATGGAGATGCACTCATGCGAATACAAATAGAAATGATGTAGAAGCAATCATGTCATCATTTTACCCCCCTTGCAACTCCATTTTGGAGCAATTGTGTTCTAAATTATGGAATGTGTTGAACAAGGCATTGTTGGAGTGTTAATTTATTAATGTATTAATGTGTTTTGGTGGTTTTGATATAGCAGTTGAAGGTTCATGAGGGCGTGAAAGGACGGACATCAATAATCCAACTTTAGGGCAGACATCAATAATCTGACTTATAATTTAGTTTGTAAATAAATCGGGGTAGAAGGTTCTATTGTTACAAACAGTTAGAAAAGTAGTGGTTAGAATATATGTGATTGTAGACTGCAATTTCTCGTATTGAAAGCAAAGGCTTTCTACAAAAGTTACCAACTTTTACTTTCACGTATGATTTTTGAAGCAACTCTCATGTAACCACTATTTTGACATAATAAAAAATTCCTATAAATACATGCACTCTGTGGACTGTCGAAACAGAGTGCATGGGGAGAAATTGCACCCAATACTGTGTTCTCTCTCGTTCCTAGCGTGTCTATTTTTCTATGTGTTTTATGCATCCATATCCTCTGTGTGCACGTGAGAAAGATCCTGACAATAGTGGTATCAAAGCCTTGCACGCGTCACTCCGGATTTCAATTCCGACTCTAATTTCAATTCCGACTCTGATTCCGATTCCGGTTTCGATTTTGGTTTTGGTTTTCGTTTCAGACTACAATTCTAGTTTCGTTTCCGTTTTTTATTTCGATTCATGTTCCTGTTCCTGTCCCTGTTTTAGTTTCAGTTTTTGGTTTCGATTTTTATTCTTGTTCAAGAACAAGAACCTATGTTTACTCCTACATTTACTCCTTCGGCTTACTCCAAGGTGTCAACTAAGACATAGAACTTAGGCATAAATTAAGGCATAACTAAGGCATTCCTTTGGCATCTTTGGCACCCAAGGCTCCCTTGGCGATCGTTGGCAGCCATTGGCTGTGTGCGAACCAATTTTAATTTATGAGTGGTAATAAGGAGTGTTATATTCACTAAGGTGGGAGGATTTGAACCCACAACCTCACTCACACAAGGGAAGTGTTTTACCACTACATTATCTCTTTGTGTTGTCACTTTAGTTCTCTTTTCTTATATTTAACACAACTTTCATCTCTTTCTTTACTTTTTCAATTCCCAAGAAAAACCATTCCTTTTACATTTTAACTCAAACAATCTCAAAAATTGTTTTTACATATCTACCAAGAGGGTTTTGTTCTCTACATTCTCGTGGACCCTACGAACACCATGGAGGATTTTGGTGAGTCACCTTTACGCGAGGTAACACTCGAGCAACAACTTGAGCGTGCGGCACGAACTTCAATGCACTTAGAATGAGATCTAACAACGTGAGGAAGTACTCCAGAAGATACATACAGATGAAGATAAATTTATGAGGGTTGTCAACGCAATTGTCGTTGCCCAATCGAAAGGCACACATTCCAAGATTGGTGCTAAAAATTATCAATTTTTACGATTTGATGGCCGTCAGGATGGCCCTTTAGTCCTTATATGTTTGTCACAATTTGATGATTTTTATACTGATGAAACATATATTGAAAGTGAAAAAGTCAAATTTGCCACAAACTATTTAGTAGGAAAAGCTCAACTCTGGTGGAATGTCCTAAGGCACAGTACAGAGCATCCAACAACGTGGAAGGCTTTCCAAGATAGAGTGAAGGATTCTTTTCCAAGATAGTGGTTAGAATATATGTGATTGTAGACTGCAATTTCTTGTATTGAAAGCAAAGGCTTTTTACAAAAGTTACCAACTTTTACTTTCACGTATGATTTTTGAAGCCGCTCTGATGTAACCACTATTTTGACATAATAAAACATTCCTATAAATACATGCACTCTGTGGACTGTCGAAATAGAGTACATGGGAAGAAATTGCACCCAATACTGTGTTCTGTCTCGTTCCTAGCGTGTCTATTTTTGTATGTGTTTTTTGCATCCATATCCTCTGTGTGCACGTGAGCAAGATCTTGTTAATAGTGGTATCAAAGCCTTGCACGCATCACTCCGGAGGGGATTTTTTCTGTTTATTTTGGCGATCGATCTATGTTTTGTTGTTCTTTGTTTGCGATCCGATTTCAATTCCGACTGTGATTCCGATTCCGGTTTCGGTTTTCGTTTCGGACTACAATTCTGGTTTCGTTTCCGTTTTCGATTTTGATTCATGTTCCTATTCCTGTCCCTGTTTTAGTTTCAGTTTCTGGTTTCGATTTTTATTCTTGTTCTAAAATAACAACCTATGTTTACTCCTACATTTACTCCTTCGGCTTACTCCAAGGTGTCAACTAAGACATAGAACTTAGGCATAAATTAAGGCATAACTAAGGCATTCCTTTGGCATCTTTGGCACCCAAGGCTCCCTTGGCGATCGTTGGCAGTCATTGGCTGTGTGCGAATGAATTTTAATTTATGAGTGGTAATAAGGAGTGTTATATTCAATAAGGTGCGAGGATTTGAACCCACAACCTGACTCACACAAGGGAAGTGTTTTCCCACTACATTATCTCTTTGTGTTGTCACTTAGTTTTGTTTTCTTATATTTAACACAACTTTCATCTCTTTCATTACTTTTTCAATTCCCAAGAAAAACCCTTCCTTTTACATTTTAACTCAAACAATCTCAAAAATTGTTTTTACATATCTAGAAAGAGGGTTCTTGTTGAGCCCATAAAAGTCATAATGATCAAAGTCAACTGTAGTCAAAGTCAACCATAGTCAAAGTCAAAAGGTCAAAGTCAAACTGGTAAAAGTCAACAAAGTCAAGGTCAAAGTCAACTGGTGCAAAGTCAAAGTGCTAAGGCACAGGTGTCAAAGTGCATAGGTAGTGCACAATCAATTGTCCACAAAGGGTAAAATTGGAGAAAGTGGGTTGGAGGTTGCAGAGATATTTTCTCTAATTTCCCTAAGGTTCAAAGTGTTTTTAAAGTGTTTTAGAAGGTTCAGGTGAACCATCCCTTATGTGCACATTTAAGGAGTTAAAAGGAAAATGTGAAAGTATGTGAAGCGGCAGCGTACACAGAAGTGAAAGTATGGCCCTCCCATTAAAATTTTTTGTTTTAGTCTAAAGTCACTACTGGACAAAACAGGGAGTCGTTGGCTGCCACTTGTGAAGACAATCTTGGGACATCAAAGTGAGCACCAAGATACTCTTGCAGTTAGGAAGCGTACGTGGATTGACACACTCAAATCAAGGAAAGGACTATTCTTGGACAATCTTAGTGTAAGCAAGAGAAGCATAGTCTAAGTGGAGCAAGAGAGAAAGTGCAAGAGCCACCAGTATGCGACGCAAAGAAGTGGAAGTGAAAGAGTGCATGGAGAGTGACTAAGGGATTGTGTAGAGAGTGCTAAGCTAGTCCCCCAAGGATCTCAAGGTCTCCTTGCAGTGTGTGCGTGCCGACAGAAGGTATTCATTCCTCCCCCTTAGTGGAAGCTTGGTGCAAGGTGTGCACAAGGGTAAACTTGAAGCAGGTGGAGGTCTGGTGCAGAGGAGGCTGGCAGCAAGAAGACTTTGGGTATTTGGTATTCTGTAATTGAGCACTCTGTGGGATTTGTGCACAGAAGTATTGGCTTGTATTGTGCTTCCACAGGGTGTATTTTCTCTTCTTGTCTTTTCCTTTTCTCCTACAAACCGTCAAACTCCTTCTTGTCCAAGAATCCCCCAACAAAATTTGGCATGCCCGGTGGGACTTCCAAGGAGATTTGAGCTTAGGAGAAACCAAGTGCAAAGTATAGAAGAGATCAGGTGTCTACAGTGCTACTACAGTGCTACTTCATCAACCAAAAGGTAAATATTCTTATCAAGTGTCTCATATTAAGTGGACTATGAGCTGCTCATGACCGCAACCCGGTCCCAAACATTGAGGGTCACCTGCAAGCAAACAAGAAGGAAGGTTGTTAGAAGATCCTCCAGTCCATTATCTTCAACCTCATCAGTAAAGAGCATGGCGGGACAGGTAGACTTAGAAACCTTACTCTCAAGATTAAATATAAAATTTCCTTCTTTCAAAGGCCTAGCTCAGGAGGATCCCGATGAACACATTAGAAGGTTTTTGGCACTATGTAAGACTAGAGGCTTAATGGGTAGGGAGGATGCCTTTTTGATTCTCTTCCCTGCCACATTAGAAGGATTAGCAGATAAGTGGTTCAGCTAGTTTGCTGAAAACCATTTTACAACTTGGGATTTGATGAAAGATGCATTTAAAAATCAATTCCAGCATGGCAACACTGCGGAGATCATCATAGAAGAACTAGAAAATTTGAGATTGGATCCAAGAGAAAAGTTCCCAGAGTTTGTGACTAGGGCCAAATCACTAATGTCTAAATTGCCAGATCCACCACATGATTTTTTTGTTAAGAAATGGTTAGCTAAGCCCCTACTAGTGGCCACCCAATGCAAAATAAAGGAATTAGTGTTACCTACAACCTTCATAGAGGAGTTCATCAACACAGCTACACACCTGGAGCAGATAAGGCACCAGTATGGAGCAACTTCTTCCCAACCAACATATGGTACAGAAATGGAGGATCCAGTGATCCAGCTAAGGAAGGAGCTGGAGGGTTTAAAAAGAAATAAGCCCTACAAAGAGGAGGAGAATGTTGTTGCTCAGTTGAGAAGGGAGATTGAAGCACTAAAGCTCCAAAAGGAGGAGGAGGTCCAAGCAGAGGAATTGGCTCAGTTGCGACAGGAGCTGCAGAAACTCAAAGGGGGTGGCATCAAGAGCGGAATTTGGTGTTCCATGTGCAGCAAGTAAGGTCACATAGTAAGTGAATGTCCTCTGTTAAGTGTGACTTGCCAATTATGCAGGAAAGTTGGTCATGAGGCCCATGAATGCCAATCAAGGGGAATACCTGCAACGACATACTAGACACAAGGAGGATCCCTACCACCCACAAATGTGATGGCTGCTACACCGAATCAAGGTAACAATTATAATCCTAGACAGAGGAATAACTTTGGAAATGGGCCTAGGAGGCCAATCATTTGTTTTAGATGTGGAGAATGCGGGCACTATCAAAGTAGGTGCACCCTACCAGAAAATGCCCCTCCTTGCAGGAACTGCCTTGAGGCCAGAGACCATTATACAAATTGTTGTCCTAAGAATCAAGCCTCTTCATCCGGGCCCCATATTCAAATGATTTATGTGCACAAAGAAGAAATGTGTGATCAAGTCAATGAGCCATCACCATCTACCAGGGTGGTGCAGTTAGAAGAAATAGAATCTTTGACTGTGCAGACAAGAAGCAAGGGGAAGGTTCAAGCAGACATAGGTCAAGGATCAAAGATTAAGGAATGGAATCAAGACAGAGAACCATCTGAAGATAAAGCCACCACAGGTGCAGATATAAGGCAAAAAGGAGATCTCATATGTACTAATGATGCCATTGGGCATGCCTTCAACAGGGTTCATGAGGAGTTTGATAAGTCAATTGGAGCCCATGCTCTCAAGGAATCAGAGGCTTCAAAACTACTCAAGTCCATGAAAAAGGAGGTTAGTATTTTTTATTTAATAAAGATGGATGGGAAATCTAGGTCAGAGTTATTGCAGATAATTGATGAAGCTTCCACTACAAGTTTGGTGGCAAAGACTGCTGTTTTACATAAAGGAAAAATTGTAGGGGATGCACCCCTTACAGATTATAAAAGTCCTCGGCTGACAGTATCTATCAAAGGTCATGAATTTCAAGGAGTTATTGTGGATGGTGGTTCTGGCATTAACTTGATGCTTGAACATACAATGGAAAAGATTGGACTCCACCCTTCAGGGCCTGCAAATTTCACTGTTACTTTGGCAGATCAGAGCAAAGTAAGGCCTTGGGAGTGATCCCAAAAGTTCCACTTGAAGTACAAGGTAATCTATTTATTCTGGATTTTGTGGTTTTAAGATTGCCCCAGGTTGAAGGAGGATTTCCCCTCTTAATTGGAAGACCATGGCTGAGGCATGCAAGTGTCATTCATGATTGGGGCAAGGACACTATGTGGGTACAAAAGAAAAGGCAAGATCTGACACAGATTCATTTAGAAGAGGGCCCAGATAATCAAGGAAATACCAGCATGATGCAAACAGTTGGCATATGCATGGAACCAGAATCGGAGGATCAACCCCAAATAGATTTCGAGGAAGAAGAGGATATTCTAAATTGGCTCCAAGCAGGCAACTCTTCCTCTTGTTTTGGAATTTTTGTTAATAATTCTTGCACGACTGAAGGTTATGATGAAGATGAGGAGAAAGTCAAGGTTGATTGATTGGGAGAGCCCATCACAGACCACCAAAGGGGCAGAAAGACACCCCTCAAATACAACTTGGAGGAGGATATGACAACCACAGATAAGGAAGTTACTAAAGCTGAAGGCAAGATAAAAGATTCTAGTGAAGAGTGTTCTTTCCCGATTCAAGAAATCCCTGCAGGATGGATGCAGGACAAGGAGGAACACATTGATGCTTATGAAGCAATGCACAAAAAGCTAGTGGAAGAGGACAAGGAAGGAGATGAGCACGAAGATAATATGGTAGAGAGAAATCCTGTCAAAGAAATACAATTAGGCACTCAAGCCAATAATCGGCCAGTTTTGGTGGCCACTTGGTTGTGGAGCCACCCAGGGCTCCTTGAAAAGGTAAGATCCTTCTTGACCCATTATACAGATATTTTTGCCTGGCATTATAAAGACTTAGAAGGAGTGACTGCAACTTATGGAGAGCATAGAATCCCTCTGGTTGATGGAGCCAAAACCATAAGAGGGAAGAGTTATAGACTTAACCCAAAATATGCTGAAGCTGTCTATGTGGAAATACAAAAGATGGAAGATGCAGGAATCATCATTCCTATGGAACACTTAGAGTGGCTCTCACCTATGGTTATAGTACGAAAGAAGAATACTAATAAAATCAGAATTTGTGTTGACTTTAGAGCACTCAACAAGGTGACCATTCCAGATGGTTTCCCAGTGCCTTTTGCAGAGCAGGTCATTGAAGAAGTGGCTGGACATGCATTATATAGCTGTATGGATGGATTTACTGGCTATAATCAAATATCAATACACCCAGAGGATCATGAAAAGATTGCTTTTATCACACCTTGGGGAACATATGTGTATGTAAAAATGCCATTTGGGCTCAGAAATGCTCCAGCCACCTTTAACAGAACGGTCAATCTCATTTTTGGCCCCCTATTGCTGGAATCACTTAGAATCTTCATGGATGACTTCTCTTCGTTTTCAGGTTCTCACAAGGAAACTCCTTTGGATTGTTTGGACCATCACTTGAGACAGCTGCAGAATGTTTTCAAGAGATGCAAGGAGACTAAGCTAAAGCTCAATCCAAACAAATGTCATTTCCTTATGACAGAAGGAACTCTCTTAGGACATGTGGTGTCGGCTAAAGGTATGGCCCCAGATCCTGACAAAATCATTTCTATATTAAAGTTGCCTAAACCTAAATCTCCTAAAGAGATTCAGAGTTTCTTGGGGCATACTGGATACCCGAGAAGGTTTATAAAAATGTATGCAGAGATAGCCAGACCACTGGCTAGACTTACAGGCAAGGAAATACCTTTTAAATGGGAAGAAGAGGAGGAAAAAGCATATCAAACATTACGGTCGAGGTTAGTGTCTGCTCCTATTTTGATCACACCTGAGTGGTAAAAAATCTTTCATATACATGTAGATGCCAGTGCCTATGCAGTGGGGGTGGGGGTAGTTTTGACCCAACCCAGTGAAGAATTTAAAGTGGACAGACCAATTCAATATGCCAGTAGAATCTTGACCAAGGCTGAAAGGAATTACAGTACTACAGAAAGGGAAGCCCTAGCAATGGTTTTTGCTGTCCAAAAATTTCGTCATTACTTACTGGGAGTAAAATTTATTATTATAACAGATCACCAACCACTAAAATACTTGCTCAACAAACCACAAGCCACTGGTAGAATATGGAGGTGGTTATTGTTGTTCCAAGAGTTTGATTTTTTTGTAGTCCACAGACCAGGTAAAGAAAATGTTATGGCGGATCACCTATCCAGAATCAATATGATGGATCAAGCTAGTGGAATCAATGATGATTTTCCAGATGCTCATCTGTTCGCTGTACAAGCTCAAGGTTGGTATTATGATATCAAGAATTTCATTAAAACTGGTGTGTATCCAGAAAAGGCTAGTGTTGTGCAAAGGAAGAGACTGCTAATCAAGAGTAGACCGTATACCTTCATTCAAGATAAATTATATAGACAGGGAAAGGATGACAGGTTTAGGAAGTGTTTGGAAGAAGAAGAAGTGAGAGAAATACTTCAATCTACACATGAAGGAATGGGTGGTGGGCACCTTCCAAGGCATATTATGAGTTAGAGGATACTGGATGCTGGTCTATGGTGGCCTACACTATTTAAGGATGCAAATGAATGGGGAAAGGCATGTGACGTTTGCCAAAGGTGTGGACCTAAGCCTACAAAGCAGAGGCATAATCCCTTGATTGTTTCCACTTCCTGGCAACCATTTGAGAAGTGGGGGCTAGATTTTGTAGGGCCCATCTACCCTCCATCGATTCCAAAAAGAGAGAAGTATTTGTTGATTGCCACAGATTATGCGACAAAGTGGGCTAAAGCTATTGCCTCCCCCGACTGCACTGCCCAAACTGTTGCTGATTTTATTTACAATAGCATCATTTGCAGGTTTGGATGTCCACTTGAAATTTGTACAGACCAGGGTACTCATTTTGTGAATAAGGTCCTGCAGGAAATTTTCAACAGGTATAGAATTCTACATAGGACCTCTTGTGCCTACTACCCAAGAGCTAATGGACATGCTGAGTCAACGAATAAGGTATTAATTTCCATGTTAAGGAAGGAATGTATGTTAGAGCCTACTTCTTGGGGCATTGCTTTTCAAGGTACCCTATGGGCATACAGGTTAGCTTACAAAGAGGCCACCGGATATTCTCCATTCCAACTGGTTTATGGCATATTGCCAATTGAGCCCTTTGAATTTTTACATGGATCACCTAAAGTGACATTCATGCAGGGAAAGAAAGATTGTGGTGTCTCTCAGAGGCTAGGAGCCTTGCATAAAGTAGAAGAGATTCGTCTACTAGCAACAAAACAATTGATAGAAACTCAGATGAAGAGGAAGGAGGCACATGATCGACATCTGTGGAACAACAACATCAAACCAGGCATGCTAGTTCTTCTCCATAGACCTCATCTTCAAACACAATTGAGAGGAAAATGGCTTCCACACTGGGAAGGACCTTATCGAGTCAAAACAATGCTGCATTGGGGTGCTATGGAGTTAGAGACGCTGAAAGGAGAGGCCTTGCCACTGGTCAACATATCAAGGCTCAAGGCCTACCATCAACACACTTAAAGAAGTATGGATCACCTGGAATTGCAAAATCTGTCCAGGTTGTACATAGCTTTCTCATCTCATTTTGCTCAGTTTTAGTAGTTTTCTTTATCAATTTCATTGTTCCTTGAGTTTTTAGCAAACCTAGAAGGCATTTAATAACCTTTGCAAAAGTACAATTTCTGGGTATTTTTGGAAAATTTTTCTAGCATTTTTTATCCTTTTCCAATATCATTTTCTTGCCAAATAGGAGGAATAAAGGAAGTTGTCTGTGGTTTGAGGAAGGAAATTGGGCCTAGCCCTGTAGAAAATTTTATGAGAATTTTTTCAGATTTTTTTGGCAATTTTTTGGTAGTTTTTTGGATTTTTCCTCCATTTTTCTCTATTTTTGGATATTTTTCCCAAAAAAAAAACCCTAGATTTTTCGGGTTGAGGGTTAAAAAAAACTCTCTCTCTCTCTCTCTGTCTCTCTCTCTCTCTCTCTCTCTCTCTCTCTCTCCCCCTCCCTCCCTCCCTCTCTCCCCCCCCCCCTCGCCCCCCCCCCCCCCCCTCGCACCCCCCCCTCCCCCCCCCAGCCCCCCTCCCCCCCCAAATTTTTTTATATTATTTTTTTCTTTTTACTTATTTTATTTTTTTTATTTTTTTATTTTTGTTTTCTTTAGGTTATTTATTGAGACTTGGCAACGCAAGCATTCAAAAAAAATTAATTATATTATATATATATATATATATATATATATATATATATATATATATATTATATATATATATATATATATATATATATATATATATATATATATATATATATATATATATATATATATATATATATATATATATATATATATATATATATATATATATATATATATATATATATATATATATATTTGTATGGTTCAACTCTTTTGGCTTTAGATCATGCCTTGGATGGCCATTTTTTTCAAATTTGGAGTCATTTTCATGTATTTTGGCACCTCTGGATTCATTTTTTGACTTAATTTTTCCAAAATCCACACTTTTCTCTGACTTTTGGTCAAAACCCACATATTTTGAGCACATTTATCACATGGTCTTCTTTCCCCACATTGTCCACATGGTCTACTCTCACCTTGCCTTACCTTTTGTTTCATCATTTCCTATATGCACCCTCTGTAGCCCTCCTGTTTGATCATTTTTACCCTCTCCAGACCCCATGGTCTTAACCCTAATCCCTCCCTTTACCAATCTGCCCAGCCACATCCTTACCCCTCCCCACCCTTTCCATCTCCGCACTTCAGCCCTCCCCTCCAACTCCTTTCTACCCTCCCATTGCCCCCTTTTGCTTTTCCATGGCAAAATCCAACTTTTGGTTCTTCACTGGTGCTTGTTCTATCCTGCTTTTGGTGGACTTGGTTGCTGCTCAGGTGTCCTCTTCATGATTTTGTAGCTCCAGAATCATGGTGTCCTATACGCTCAGAGTTTTGGCTGTAGCTCTCCGAGACGGAGAGCACATTAGGTGGTGGGCAACTGTTGAGCCCATAAAAGTCATAATGGTCAAAGTCAACCACAATCAAAGTCAAAAGGCCAAAGTCAAACTGGTCAAAGTCAACAAAGTCTCTAAAGCCTCTACCTCTTCCTCTGCCAGAGTAGAATACTTGCTGAGAACTAGGTTTTCCTTGGGAGTTTGAATCCTCACCAAGATTATTTTCTTCAAAAATCAACATGGATACCAGATCAACAAAATTTGGAGTATTTTCCCTAGTCTTTTTAGAAGTTTTGAACTACTTATATGCAGCTCCTAAACCACAAAACCACACTTCCAACTTATCATCATCATCTATATTCATGCCAATAGATGCAAGTGACTCACATATGCTTTTAATTTTTAGAGTGTGCTCACTTATCGACATGCCCTTCTTTTTCAAGCTATGCAACTCGTTCTTGAGTTTCAATTTCCGTGCTTTTGTATTAGTCTCATACAATGTGACCAAACTATTCCACGCCTCTTTTAGAGTCTTGGCATCCTGTATGTGCCCAATCATGCTATCATGTATGCTCAGAGATAGCCAATACATTACCTTTTGTGCTCCTTGATTCCATTCCTCATATGCTCTGAATTGGTCTGTTGTCCAATTCCTCTCTAGTAACTATGGAGCATTTCCGTTGTATCCTTCAATGTACTTCCAATAGCCTTTTCCCATCCGGAAATTCTTCATACCGAATCTCCAAGCATGGAAGTTGTTCCTCTCTAGCTTATCACTCATAAGCTGACTCATTACATCTGCATTTGCCATTTATGTAGCAATTCATAACACTGCAAAACACTACAAGCGATTGCTCTGCTTGAACGCTGTCCCACTACGATGTGAGAGTTCAATCCCAAAAAAACATAGTTTTTGTGTATTAATAGTACAAAAAATCTCTTGAA
The DNA here is from genome assembly GCA_020310875.1 of Ceratopteris richardii. Classification (NCBI taxonomy): domain Eukaryota; kingdom Viridiplantae; phylum Streptophyta; class Polypodiopsida; order Polypodiales; family Pteridaceae; genus Ceratopteris; species Ceratopteris richardii. The sequence goes on from CM035411.1 coordinate 111,481,131, forward strand.
ATTCTATATCTCGAATATATGAGTGTTGCCGAATAGGAGGCAATTTACAATTTTGAAAAGTGATTGGGCTCTTCTATGGGCCCCACCTTGCGGGCTCAAAACAAAGGTCGAGATGGCCCTGAAGCTCTCACTTGAAAAAAACGAGTGACCCTTAAGGGATAACTCATGAAAATATTTTGAGGTCTTCTAACCTCATGCAAATTTTCATAGCAATTTGAGGCCGTTTGTGAATCACACTTTCTCCATGGTTTCTCACATACTCTTCACGTCAGCCTTCTCCAGGAGCTCTCTATAGCCACACTGGCTCTAATACCATGTCATGAGGAAGGAGATAAGGAAGAGAGCTCACACACACACTCTCACACTCAAAGAGGAGCACACACAGAGGTTGAGGCAAGCAAGAATGATCTTCTGCTTCTTCTTCTTCTATTACATAAAAGGAATGTATAAGAATGACCTAAAAGGAGAATACAAGTGCAATATATAAAGAACAATACATGAGGAAAATCCTAATGTCTGCGGATGACTTAGCTCGCAAGAAAAAAAATGTGCCATCACTCTCGGTAGATAAATCTAATAAAGCTTTATGAAGTATCCCTAACACATACTAGTGTGACCACTATACATGTGAAAGAAATGAAAAATTATATGTGTCATCCTGCATCATCACATGTTGAGCTTGATATCTCAATAATCGGTCCATGTTATATCTGGAAAGAAGATCAGAGAAGTACTTCTTTTGTGAGAGGAATATAGCTTCTTTTGTTTGCCAAACTTCCATACCTTAGAAGTAGTGAAGTAGACCAAGATCTCTCATAGAGTACTCAAGGTGAAGCTATGTGATGATGAATCGCTCAAACTTCCATACCTTAGAGGTAGTGAAGTAGAACAAGATCAAGTCATCTACATAGAGCATGATGATGGCAACTAAGGATTCTTTCTGATACATGTATAAGTTAGCATCGGCACTACTTCTTTGAAATCCTTTATCTTCGAAGAACTTTGTGAATCTTTTCATACAAGGCCCAGGGAACTTGCTTAAGTCCATAAAGTGCTTTCTGAAGATTGTAGACTTGATCTTCCTTTCCTTAGATCTTGAAACCTTCAGGTTGCTCAACATATACTTCTTCTTGGAGATCTCCATTAAGGAAAGCACTTTTGATGTCCAGTTGGTAGAGGGGCCACTTGAAGTGTGCACTTAGTACTAGATTGATTGTTATAGTTGTAAACCTTGCAGTAGGGGCAAATGTTTCTTCATATCAATGTCATGCTTTTGCCGATATCCCTTAGCTACCAGTCTTGCTTTTTTCCTATCCAATCTACCATATGATTTTTACTTGAATTGTAGAGTAACTTAACTCCTACAACTTGATGATGTGTATGCTTAGGAATAAGTGTCCAAATGTTGTTTTTCTCAATTGCATCCATCTTTGCTTGCATAGCTTCTTCCCATTGAGGTTGTCCTTTATTCTTTGTAGTTGGAAGGCTCTGGAATCTTCTCAATCTGATGCATCAATGCGTAATTTACATAGTGACTTTGTTCACGCTTTTGCTGTTCAATGAACCTTTGTGATCTTCTTGATTGGTTTGAAGTACTTGCATTTGAGTTGTGTTTGGAAAATATTGTGTCCCTCTCTGAAGTGTAGATGGGTGGACTAAGAATCGTACTTGGATCTTTCATTAAGTATGTTGAAGCTTCAATAAATATCATATCTTTTGAGAGTTTGATGGAGTGGTTCTAAAGATCATACATATATATGCTTTAGATTGTTCACTATAACCAATGAAGATATGCTTCTTGGACTTAGACTGTAACTTGCTTTGAGTTTTCTTTTGGCGCATGGACAAAAGCTTCACTGCCAAAATTCTAAAGTAATTCACATTGGGCTCTCTTCCATAGTAGGCTTCAAAGGGTTTCTTGTTATACAATGCATTAGTGAACCCTCGATTGATTATATGCAATGTAGTGTGTACTGCTTCTTCCCAAAACTTGAATGCTAATTCTTTGTTGTGAAGCATGGTACACACCATTTCCATCACACTTCAGATCTTTCTCTTTGCTCCTCCATTCTAGGATGGACTATGGGGCAAATAATCTTGACTCTCTTAGATGCTTCATTCTCAACTTGAGTTATCTAGTCTCAAAACCTAGAAAAGGTGTCTACCTTTGACTTCAAAAAATATACCCAAATGTATCTTGAGTGTTCATCTACTAGAATAAAGAAGTAGATTGGTCCTTTAAGTGAGGGGGTAATCATGGGTCCACAAAGATCCATCTGGACTAGGGCTAAAGGGTTTCTAGCTTGTGTGGAAGGCTCCTTGGGAATGGGAGCCCTGTGTTGCTTGCCTTGGGTGCAAGCTTGGCAAACATCATTGACTTACATGATCTTGGGAAATCCTTTAACTATTTGGGATGCAAAAGTCGTTGGTAAACATTAGGTCTGTTGTACATTTGATGCCAAAGGCTAGAAAGCGACTCATTAGATAGAAAGCAAGATAGCTTGTAAAGACCTTTTTCTCCTAATCCTTGTGCAATGATGTCTTTGGTGTTCAGGTCAATCAACTTTATGGAAGTTTTATAAAATAACACTTATTTGATGTGGTTGATGATGGCCTTAACTGACGGTAAATTCATGCACTAGTAAGGGACAAATAATACATTGGATAATGATTTGCACTTCCCTTGATCATTGGTGATTTGTACTTTTCCTTTGTCTTCGATGGGTAAACTGTTGTTGTTGCCTAAGTACACTTTGCGAGTATATTCTTCAAACTCTTGGAAGGATTCTCGGTCTTTGCACATGTGGGATGTAGCACCACTCTCAAAGATCCACTCCTGAGATGAACCAAAAGTAAGTAGGAAATTGGCCTCTATGGAAATAAATAGTTCCTCTTTGGAATAGTGAGACCTATGATTGGAGGGTTTTGTCTGGTTCCTTGAGCTAGAGGTCTTGTAGTTATTATTCCTTTTGTTGCAAAATTTTTCAAGATGCCCCATTCTGTCATAGTACTTACATTTAAACCTCTATGATGAAGTGTTGGAGCCTTGTTTAGGTGTGTTGATAGTGTTATGACTAGCATGTTTTCCTATGTTGAAGGCTCCCTTATCCTTCATCACGATTTCTTGTGAGGATGCAGAATTTGCTTGAGTGTCGTGGAGGAGCATAGGCGTTGAACTTCTTCCCAAGTTAATACTTGGCCATGATTATAAAGGGTGGTTAGAAATGTCCTGTAGGATATAGGTAGCTTTTTGAGAAGGCAGATGCCCATATCTTCACTAGAAACTGGGTGGTCACACAATGCTATTTTATGTTGATACTTATCAAATGTGGCAATGACTTTGGAAATAAGATTGTGGGGCCTAATGGATAGGTTATGAAACTTTGTCTTTAGGGTGTAAATCATTGAGGAAGTTTTGTCTTCATAGAGGTCTTGGAGGATCTTCCGAGCCTCATACAAAGTTTGAAAGATAGTTATCTAGCCTTTACATTCCACACATTTGAGGCTCCTAGATCGCTTTCCTTATTAGGCTCTCGTTTGATTCCTTCAACTACCTCATATAGGAGGATTGTATAAACGTAATCCCTATTGGTTTCCTTCCAGACAATCCATGCGCATTCGTGTTATAAAACGTCTTATTACACATACAAATACGGCTCCTAAAGGTGATGTGAATGGTGTTGAAGAGGATGTTCTTCAATTTTCGATTCGTGCTTCAATTCTTTTTGCACCTAGTACAAAAAAACTCCTTTGGGATAGGAGAGATGCATAGTCACATGCAATAGCTTTGTTTGTGAAACGTGCCATTGTCCCTTATATTCTCTCCTTCAAGGTAGCAGAAGATGCTTTGATAGTGGTGCAACCAAACATACCATCTCACAACACACGTTCTTCACTTCACTTGACCTTGCTTCTACAACGAACACTAAAACATGTGCTAAGAAATCCTCTTATGCTATCATGGGAGTTACAAAGATCATTTAGACTACTACTCATAGTTGTTCTTTCACATTTTTAGATGCCTTATATGTACCAAGGATCAATGACAATCTGTTATCAATTTCAACTTTAGCCAAGATCATCTTCATAGTGAAATTTATCGATGACAGATGAACAATTCATGATCTCTTGAATGGTGATGTTATCATAGCTTTTGGAATTTTATATCATGGGCTGTATAGTATGATACATGGTGCAAAATCAAAGAATGATTCAACATCCACAGTTTACTATTCTTAAGTAATTTCTAATGCAAAGATTCGTCATACATGCATTGGTCATCTGAATTTTGCTAGTTTGCTTTGCTTGCAAGGATCTAAAATGGTTTTCTTTGCCCAAACTTTAGGCACCCTCTAAACATGTCTTTGAAGGCTATATTTTGGGTAAAATGTAGCATTATTCCTTCCCAAAGGATGGTTCATGGTGATGTTTGTGGTCCTACACAGAGATACTCAGTGAACACTATTTGCAGCATCTCTGCAACTGAAGCTCATCATGGTTGGAATGTACATCAGTTGGGAATTGTAACTCCATTTCTAAATGGTGATTTACATGAAGGAGTGAATGTATTTCAACCCCCATGTTTTCTAGTAGAAGTGGCATGAAAATAAAGTGTTTAGGTTGAAAGAGGCATTGTATGGGTCAAACAAGCAACATCCAAAGCACTTTGACTATTAGTGAGAGTATGCATAGTAGCATCGATCTCCATGGAAACATCCATCAATAGGTGAATCCACTATAGTTATGAAAATTGCCTCATACTCAGCTTCACAAGTCAATGTCACCACTTAGGTTGCTTCTTACTCAACCAAGATATGTCTGAGTCTCCAAGGAAAAAAGCAATCACTCCTAATGGACATGCAAGTATCATAACAATAAGCCCAATCACTATCTATAAAAGCATGCAAGCATGGCTAAATATCTCTACCATAAAAGAGACCTACGCTCAAAGTTCCTTTGAGATATCTAAACAAACGTTTCACAACTTGCAATGCTAACTATTGGCTGTTTTTTGCATTGAAGTAGAGAGAAATTTGAATTCTCAACAACTATCACATCTTGACTCACATAATTGTGTGCATCAATGGATGGTAGAAACGATATCCCTTAGTTTGAGCACTAGAACCAACAAATACACATTGATTTTCCTTTTCCTCAAGTTTGTGATGTCGTTGTGATGGCAGAAGCGCATATGCCAAACATGCAAACATGCTCATATGGCTAGCCATACGTTTACGTCCATTGCAAGCCTCATAAGGAGTGATGACTCTCAATGTGCTTATAGGGCATCGATTCAACACAAAGTTGTGCTTACCTGACCGCTTCCATCCAAAACTTGTTGAGATAAATGTGAGATGCTATGGGTTAATAAGTTTCCCAAAGACGTAAATGTGTAGGTTCACATTCTCATGAGAATTTGAGTAGCATATTCTTAGAGAAGAATCCTATGTTCCATGCTGGGAGTGAGCACATAACACCGCATTTCCACTTCGTAAGGGAAAAGTTTATAGAAAAAGGGGGTTTACGCTCCTTCAGACAAGCACTAGTAATTAGTTGATTCGCATGTTCAGAAAGTTCCTTGACGGACCAAAATTGTGGAGGACCAAAGAAACCATTGGAATGTGTGATGTAGGTTGAGGGTTGAACTTGTAAATGGCTTAAACGCAAAGGTTCATCTCACGGACATAAGGCCTTATAGCCTCCTTCCATGCGAATCTATGCCTCAGAACAAGTTCCAAATCTCCATCTCATCATTTCGTTGAAATTGTGTGCGGGAATGTAGGAAACATGTATAATTGGGTCGATCTACTATTTGAAATCTATCTATAAGACCATAAATCTAACATCGAATGAGCTTAATTTTTAGCTATTCCGCCATTTTAGAAATTAGTATAAAGTCGTGGAATGTTTTAATCCATTCTCTCACAAACACAAACTTGTTGTCTCATAAAGTCGAATACGTAGAAGGCAAAGAAACTCTCACAAAATTTCTCTCTCATATGTTTCATTTGCTGCAAGACGACCGCCAACTTCCGATGAAAATTACCAATGGCAACGAGTATTTTGGGTGAGTTGGCTAAGCTTTGCCGCAGCTCACAGCGGATCTGTGGCGCAATGGTAGCGCGTCTGACTCCAGATCAGAAGGTTGCGTGTTCGATTCACGTCAGGTTCAGGCCGCATATGACAATTATGCATGCCAATAATTGTTGAGCTTGCCAACCATGGGAGCATGGAGCTTGTCTTTTTGCCCACTAACAAGCTTGTCTTTTTGCCCACTAACATAAACATTTGTCCTACGCTTTTTTGAAGGGAACATTTTCGCGCACTAACAGAAGCATTTGTTCTGTGCTTCTTTCCCTTTTTGAGTAGAGAACGGGAATGGATACCAAATGCCAAATTCTTGCTTTCTTCTCTATAGAGAACGCGAGCGCATGCCAAATTAGTTCTTTTTCCTTCGTTGGGTTAATGAGTACCATATGATATATGATATGGGCTGACTCCTCATTACGTTTGTTTTACGCTCTATTGATTAGAAAAGGGGAATCTGTACAAAATGGTCAATTGCCGTTAGAATTTTCTATCCTCTTCTTTCACGGCAAGAAACGCATAGCAAATAGCGAATTACCTTTGTTCAACACGTTTCGAAGCTCACTAGTGTCTTCTTGGATATATCATCTTAAACACATCATTTTCGTTTCTAGAGAAAAATGAATTGACGAGTTGCGAGACATGCAAACGGGGCTAGCAAATCTCTCATCCCCAAGATTACAAAAGTCAAAGTATGGTAGAATGTGGGAGTGCTCCTTATTGCCCAATAGGGTTAGTGAATCATCCCGGGAAGGGTCCACAGGATCACGAAAGTTAATGGTGCTCCTATTGCACCAAATTCAACTTTCAAAGAAGGCTTCTCCTTCGATCACACGTCCTTTGAACATCTAACTCCGTGTTTGAAAGGTTTTTCTTTGCTGGCCGAATCTCTCGTTGGGATGTAGGAGTCCTTGTGATTCTTTTGTGGTCTTGGATACGAAATGGAGATGCACTCGTGCGGATACAAATAGAAGTGATATAGAAGCAATCATATCGTCATTTTACCCCCTCTGCAGCTCCATTTTGGAGCGGATGAATGCTATAGAGGTCCACCAGGCACTTGAGCAGAACTGGAGGTAGACCCTTTGTGAACATGCCTGCCAGGTTCTCCTGAGAGATCTCGATAGATGATAGATGAGGGAGTTTAGGTTGCCACAAGGGGCACTAGAGTTGGACCCTCTCATGGTTCTAGAATGCACATTACATGATGGATGGACCATCCATGTGTATAGAGTACAAGCGATGAAGCAAAATGAAAGAAAGAGTGTACTCACAAAAGAAAGAGTGTGAGAGACTCAAAGTACGTAGACCAAGAAATAGGTAAACTCACATCGGTTAGAAATGAGATACAAAATGGAGATGAACTCATGCCGATACAAATAGAAATGATGTAGACGCAATCATGTCCTCATTTTACCCCCTCTACAGCTCCATAAAGAACAGTACAAGAATGACCTAAAACAAGAATATAGGTGCAATACATAAAGAATAGTACATAAGGAAAATCCTAATGTTTGTGGATGAGTGACCTGTACTCCCACACGGCCGCTTAGATTGCTGATCTAGATAGATGATAGGTGAGGGAGTTTAGGTTGGCACAAGGGGCACTAGAGTTGGACCCTCTCATGGTTCCAGAATGCACATTACATGATGGATGGATATGAGACGAGCGTACAAGCGAGGAAGCAAAATGAAAGAAAGAATGTACTCACAAAAGAAAGAGTGTGAGAGACTCAAAGTCCGTAGACCAAGAAATAGGTAAACTCACATCGGTTAGAAATGAGGTTGCCGAGAGCATGGAATAGGCTCA